>JAPZIH010000841.1:116732-159451 GCA_027410445.1 Discoglossus pictus | reverse complement strand
TGTATAGTGTGAGGAGTAATAATAATAATACTATATATGTGGAAATAAAGACTATAACAATGTATAGTGTGAGGAGTAATAATAATAATACTATATGTGTGGAAATAAAGATCATAACAATGTATAGTGATAGGAGTAATAATAATAATACTATATATGTGGAAATAAAGACCATAACATTGTATAGTGTGAGGAGTAATAATAATAATACTATATGTGTGGAAATAAAGATCATAACATTGTATAGTGTGAGGAGTAATAATAATAATAATACTATATATGTGGAAATAAAGATCATAACATTGTATACTGAGAGGAGTAATAATAATAATACTATATAAGTGGAAATAAAGACCATAACATTGTATAGTGAGGAGTAATAATAATACTATATATGTGGAAATAAAGACCATAACATTGTATAGTGTGAGGAGTAATAATAATAATAAAACTATATATGTGGTAATAAAGACCACAACATTGTATAGTGATAGGTGTAATAATAATAATACTATATATGTGGAAATAAAGACCATAACATTGTATAGTGATAGGAGTAATAATAATAATACTATATATGTGGAAATAAAGACCATAACATTGTATAGTGATAGGAGTAATAATAATAATACTATATATGTTGAAATAAAGACCATAACATTGTATAGTGAGAGGAGTAATAATAATAATACTATATATGTGGAAATAAAGACCATAAAATTGTATAGTGAGAGGAGTAATAATAATAATACTATATATGTGGAAATTAAGACCATAACATTGTATAGTGATAGGAGTAATAATAATAATACTATATATGTGGAAATAAAGACCATAACATTGTATAGTGAGAGGAGTAATAATAATAATACTATATATGTGGAAATAAAGACCATAACATTGTATAGTGAGAGGAGTAATAATAATAATACTATATATGTGGAAATAAAGATCATAACATTGTATAGTGAGAGGAGTAATAATAATAATACTATATATGTGGAAATAAAGATCATAACATTGTATAGTGAGAGGAGTAATAATAATAATACTATATATGTGGAAATAAAGACCATAACATTGTATAGTGTGAGGAGTAATAATAATAATAATACTATATATGTGGAAATAAAGACCATAACATTGTATAGTGAGAGGAGTAATAATAATAATACTATATATGTGGAAATAAAGACCATAACATTGTATAGTGAGAGGAGTAATAATAATAATACTATATATGTGGAAATAAAGACCATAACATTGTATAGTGAGAGGAGTAATAATAATAATAATATATATGTGGAAATAAAGACCATAACAATGTATAGTGAGAGGAGTAATAATAATAATACTATATATGTGGAAATAAAGATCATAACATTGTATAGTGAGAGGAGTAATAATAATAATACTATATATGTGGAAATAAAGACCATAACATTGTATAGTGAGAGGAGTAATAATAATAATACTATATATGTGGAAATAAAGACCATAACATTGTATAGTGTGAGGAGTAATAATAATAATACTATATGTGGAAATAAAGACCATAACATTGTATCTTGTGAGGAGTAATAATAATAATAATACTATATATGTGGAAATAAAGATCATAACATTGTATCTTGTGAGGAGTAATAATAATAATAAAACTATATATGTGGAAATAAAGACCATAACATTGTATAGTGTGAGGAGTAATAATAATAATAATATATATGTGGAAATAAAGACCATAACATTGTATAGTGAGAGGAGTAATAATAATAATACTATATATGTGGAAATAAAGACCATAACATTGTATAGTGAGAGGAGTAATAATAATAATACTATATATGTGGAAATAAAGACCATAACATTGTATAGTGATAGGAGTAATAATAATAATACTATATATGTTGAAATAAAGACCATAACATTGTATAGTGAGAGGAGTAATAATAATAATAATATATATGTGGAAATAAAGACCATAAAATTGTATAGTGAGAGGAGTAATAATAATAATACTATATATGTGGAAATTAAGACCATAACATTGTATAGTGATAGGAGTAATAATAATAATACTATATATGTGGAAATAAAGACCATAACATTGTATAGTGAGAGGAGTAATAATAATAATACTATATATGTGGAAATAAAGACCATAACATTGTATAGTGAGAGGAGTAATAATAATAATACTATATATGTGGAAATAAAGATCATAACATTGTATAGTGTGAGTAGTAATAATAATAATACTATATATGTGGAAATAAAGATCATAACATTGTATAGTGAGAGGAGTAATAATAATAATACTATATATGTGGAAATAAAGACCATAACATTGTATAGTGAGAGGAGTAATAATAATAATAATACTATATATGTGGAAATAAAGACCATAACATTGTATAGTGAGAGGAGTAATAATAATAATACTATATATGTGGAAATAAAGACCATAACATTGTATAGCGAGAGGAGTAATAATAATAATACTATATATGTGGAAATAAAGACCATAACATTGTATAGTGAGAGGAGTAATAATAATAATAATATATATGTGGAAATAAAGACCATAACAATGTATAGTGAGAGGAGTAATAATAATAATACTATATATGTGGAAATAAAGATCATAACATTGTATAGTGAGAGGAGTAATAATAATAATACTATATATGTGGAAATAAAGACCATAACATTGTATAGTGAGAGGAGTAATAATAATAATACTATATATGTGGAAATAAAGACCATAACATTGTATAGTGTGAGGAGTAATAATAATAATACTATATATGTGGAAATAAAGATCATAACATTGTATCTTGTGAGGAGTAATAATAATAATAAAACTATATATGTGGAAATAAAGACCATAACATTGTATAGTGTGAGGAGTAATAATAATAATAATATATATGTGGAAATAAAGACCATAACATTGTATAGTGAGAGGAGTAATAATAATAATACTATATATGTGGAAATAACGACCATAACATTGTATAGTGTGAGGAGTAATAATAATAATACTATATATGTGGAAATAAAGACCATAACATTGTATAGTGTGAGGAGTAATAATAATAATACTATATATGTGGAAATAAAGACCATAACATTGTATAGTGTGAGGAGTAATAATAATAATACTATATATGTGGAAATAAAGACCATAACATTGTATAGTGTGAGGAGTAATAATAATAATACTATATATGTGGAAATAAAGACCATAACATTGTATAATGATAGGAGTAATAATAATAATACTATATTTGTTTGGAAATAAAGACCATAACATTGTATAATGATAGGAGTAATAATAATAATAATATATTTGTTTGGAAATAAAGACCATAACATTGTATAGTGAGAGGAGTAATAATAATAATACTATAGATGTGGAAAAAAAAGATCATAACATTGTATAGTAAGAGGAGTAATAATAATAATACTATATATGTGGAAATAAAGACCATAACATTGTATAATGATAGGAGTAATAATAATAATACTATATTTGTTTGGAAATAAAGACCATAACATTGTATAGTGATAGGAGTAATAATAATAATACTATATATGTGGAAAAAAAAGATCATAACATTGTATAGTAAGAGGAGTAATAATAATAATACTATATATGTGGAAATAAAGATCATAACATTGTATAGTGAGAGGAGTAATAATAATAATACTATATGTGTGGAAATAAAGACCATAACATTGAATAGGGAGAGAAGTAATAATTATAATATTATATATGTGGAAATAAAGACCATAACATTGTATAGTGTGAGGAGTAATAATAATAATACTATATATGTGGAAATAAAGACCATAACATTGTATAGTGTGAGGAGTAATAATAATAATACTATATATGTGGAAATAAAGACTATAACAATGTATAGTGTGAGGAGTAATAATAATAATACTATATGTGTGGAAATAAAGATCATAACAATGTATAGTGATAGGAGTAATAATAATAATACTATATATGTGGAAATAAAGACCATAACATTGTATAGTGTGAGGAGTAATAATAATAATACTATATGTGTGGAAATAAAGATCATAACATTGTATAGTGTGAGGAGTAATAATAATAATAATACTATATGTGTGGAAATAAAGATCATAACATTGTATAGTGTGAGGAGTAATAATAATAATAATACTATATATGTGGAAATAAAGATCATAACATTGTATACTGAGAGGAGTAATAATAATAATACTATATAAGTGGAAATAAAGACCATAACATTGTATAGTGAGGAGTAATAATAATACTATATATGTGGAAATAAAGACCATAACATTGTATAGTGTGAGGAGTAATAATAATAATACTATATATGTGGTAATAAAGACCACAACATTGTATAGTGATAGGTGTAATAATAATAATACTATATATGTGGAAATAAAGATCATAACATTGTATAGTGAGAGGAGTAATAATAATAATACAATATGTGTGGAAATAAAGACCATAACATTGAATAGGGAGAGAAGTAATAATTATAATATTATATATGTGGAAATAAAGACCATAACATTGTATAGTGATAGGAGTAATAATAATAATACTATATATGTGGAAATAAAGACCATAACATTGTATAGTGTGAGGAGTAATAATAATAATACTATATGTGTGGAAATAAAGATCATAACATTGTATAGTGATAGGAGTAATAATAATAATACTATATATGTGGAAATAAAGACCATAACATTGTATAGTGTGAGGAGTAATAATAATAATACTATATGTGTGGAACTAAAGATCATAACATTGTATAGTGTGAGGAGTAATAATAATAATACTATATGTGTGGAAATAAAGATCATAACATTGTATAGTGTGAGGAGTAATAATACTAATACTATATATGTGGAAATAAAGATCATAACATTGTATAGTGATAGGAGTAATAATAATAATACTATATATGTGGAAATAAAGACCATAACATTGTATAGTGTGAGGAGTAATAATAATAATAATACTATATATGTGGAAATAAAGATCATAACATTGTATAGTGATAGGAGTAATAATAATAATACTATATATGTGGAAATAAAGACCATAACATTGTATAGTGATAGGAGTAATAATAATAATACTATATATGTGGAAATAAAGACCATAACATTGTATAGTGTGAGGAGTAATAATAATAATACTATATATGTGGAAATAAAGACCATAACATTGTATAGTGTGAGGAGTAATAATAATAATAATACTATATATGTGGAAATAAAGACCATAACATTGTATAGTGAGAGGAGTAATAATAATAATACTATATATGTGGAAATAAAGACCATAACATTGTATAGTGATAGGAGTAATAATAATAATACTATATTTGTTTGGAAATAAAGACCATAACATTGTATAGTGATAGGAGTAATAATAATAATAATGCTATATATGTGGAAATAAAGACCATAACATTGTATAGTGTGAGGAGTAATAATAATAATACTATATATGTGGAAATAAAGACCATAACATTGTATAGTGAGAGGAGTAATAATAATAATACTATATATGTGGAAATAAAGACCATAACATTGTATAGTGAGAGGAGTAATAATAATAATAATACTATATGTGTGGAACTAAAGATCATAACATTGTATAGTGAGAGGAGTAATAATAATAATAATACTATATATCTGGAAATAAAGATCATAACATTGTATAGTGTGAGGAGTAATAATAATAATAATACTATATATGTGGAAATAAAGATCATAACATTGTATAGTGAGAGGAGTAATAATAATAATACTATATAAGTGGAAATAAAGACCATACCATTGTATAGTGAGGAGTAATAATAATACTATATATGTGGAAATAAAGACCATAACATTGTATAGTTAGAGGAGTAATGATAATAATACTATATATGTGCAAATAAAGACAATAACATTGTATAGTGAGAGGAGTAATAATAATAATACTATATATGTGGAAATAAAGACCATAACATTGTATAGTGAGAGGAGTAATAATAATAATACTATATATGTGGAAATAAAGACCATAACATTGTATAGTGAGAGGAGTAATAATAATAATACTATAGATGTGCAAATAAAGACCATAACATTGTATAATGATAGGAGTAATAATAATAATACTATATTTGTTTGGAAATAAAGACCATAACATTGTATAGTGATAGGAGTAATAATAATAATACTATATATGTGGGAAAAAAAGATCATAACATTGTATAGTAAGAGGAGTAATATTAATAATACTATATATGTGGAAATAAAGATCATAACATTGTATAGTGAGAGGAGTAATAATAATAATACTATATGTGTGGAAATAAAGACCATAACATTGAATAGGGAGAGAAGTAATAATTATAATATTATATATGTGGAAATAAAGACCATAACATTGTATAGTGATAGGAGTAATAATAATAATACTATATATGTGGAAATAAAGACTATAACAATGTATAGTGTGAGGAGTAATAATAATAATACTATATGTGTGGAAATAAAGATCATAACATTGTATAGTGATAGGAGTAATAATAATAATACTATATATGTGGAAATAAAGACCATAACATTGTATAGTGTGAAGAGTAATAATAATAATACTATATGTGTGGAACTAAAGATCATAACATTGTATAGTGTGAGGAGTAATAATAATAATAAAACTATATATGTGGAAATAAAGATCATAACATTGTATAGTGAGAGGAGTAATAATAATAATACTATATGTGTGGAAATAAAGATCATAACATTGTATAGTGTGAGGAGTAATAATAATAATACTATATATGTGGAAATAAAGACCATAACATTGTATAGTGTGAGGAGTAATAATAATAATACTATATATGTGGAAATAAAGACCATAACATTGTATAGTGTGAGGAGTAATAATAATAATACTATATATGTGGAAATAAAGACCATAACATTGTATAGTGTGAGGAGTAATAATAATAATACTATATATGTGGAAATAAAGATCATAACATTGTATACTGAGAGGAGTAATAATAATAATACTATATAAGTGGAAATAAAGACCATAACATTGTATAGTGAGGAGTAATAATAATACTATATATGTGGAAATAAAGACCATAACATTGTATAGTGTGAGGAGTAATAATAATAATAAAACTATATATGTGGTAATAAAGACCACAACATTGTATAGTGATAGGTGTAATAATAATAATACTATATATGTGGAAATAAAGATCATAACATTGTATAGTGAGAGGAGTAATAATAATAATACTATATATGTTGAAATAAAGATCATAACATTGTATAGTGAGAGGAGTAATAATAATAATACTATATGTGTGGAAATAAAGACCATAACATTGAATAGGGAGAGAAGTAATAATTATAATATTATATATGTGGAAATAAAGACCATAACATTGTATAGTGATAGGAGTAATAATAATAATACTATATATGTGGAAATAAAGACCATAACATTGTATAGTGTGAGGAGTAATAATAATAATACTATATGTGTGGAAATAAATATCATAACATTGTATAGTGATAGGAGTAATAATAATAATACTATATATGTGGAAATAAAGACCATAACATTGTATAGTGTGAGGAGTAATAATAATAATACTATATATGTGGAACTAAAGATCATAACATTGTATAGTGTGAGAAGTAATAATAATAATACTATATGTGTGGAAATAAAGATCATAACATTGTATAGTGTGAGGAGTAATAATAATAATACTATATATGTGGAAATAAAGATCATAACATTGTATAGTGATAGGAGTAATAATAATAATACTATATATGTGGAAATAAAGACCATAACATTGTATAATGTGAGGAGTAATAATAATAATAATACTATATATGTGGAAATAAAGACCATAACATTGTATAGTTAGAGGAGTAATGATAATAATACTATATATGTGCAAATAAAGACAATAACATTGTATAGTGAGAGGAGTAATAATAATAATACTATATATGTGGAAATAAAGACCATAACATTGTATAGTGATAGGAGTAATAATAATAATAATGCTATATATGTGGAAATAAAGACCATAACATTGTATAGTGTGAGGAGTAATAATAATAATACTATATATGTGGAAATAAAGACCATAACATTGTATAGTGAGAGGAGTAATAATAATAATACTATATATGTGGAAATTAAGACCATAACATTGTATAGTGAGAGGAGTAATAATAATAATAATACTATATGTGTGGAACTAAAGATCATAACATTGTATAGTGAGAGGAGTAATAATAATAATAATACTATATATCTGGAAATAAAGACCATAACATTGTATAGTGTGAGGAGTAATAATAATAATACTATATATGTGGAAATAAAGACCATAACATTGTATAGTGAGAGAAGTAATAATAATAATACTATATATGTGGAAATAAAGATCATAACATTGTATAGTGTGAGGAGTAATAATAATAATACTATATATGTGGAAATAAAGACCATAACATTGTATAGTGTGAGGAGTAATAATAATAATACTATATATGTGGAAATAAAGATCATAACATTGTATAGTGTGAGGAGTAATAATAATAATATATATGTGGAAATAAAGACCATAACATTGTATAGTGAGAGGAGTAATAATAATAATAATACTATATGTGTGGAACTAAAGATCATAACATTGTATAGTGTGAGGAGTAATAATAATAATACTATATATGTGGAAATAAAGACCATAACATTGTATAGTGAGAGGAGTAATAATAATAATAATACTATATATGTGGAAATAAAGACCATAACATTGTATAGTGTGAGGAGTAATAATAATAATACTATATATGTGGAAATAAAGATCATAACATTGTATAGTGTGAGGAGTAATAATAATAATACTATATATGTGGAAATAAAGACCATAACATTGTATAGTGAGAGGAGTAATAATAATAATAAAACTATATATGTGGAAATAAAGACCATAACATTGTATAGTGTGAGGAGTAATAATAATAATACTATATATGTGGAAATAAAGACTATAACAATGTATAGTGTGAGGAGTAATAATAATAATACTATATGTGTGGAAATAAAGATCATAACATTGTATAGTGATAGGAGTAATAATAATAATACTATATATGTGGAAATAAAGACCATAACATTGTATAGTGTGAGGAGTAATAATAATAATACTATATGTGTGGAAATAAAGATCATAACATTGTATAGTGTGAGGAGTAATAATAATAATAATACTATATATGTGGAAATAAAGATCATAACATTGTATACTGAGAGGAGTAATAATAATAATACTATATAAGTGGAAATAAAGACCATAACATTGTATAGTGAGGAGTAATAATAATACTATATATGTGGAAATAAAGACCATAACATTGTATAGTGTGAGGAGTAATAATAATAATAAAACTATATATGTGGTAATAAAGACCACAACATTGTATAGTGATAGGTGTAATAATAATAATACTATATATGTGGAAATAAAGATCATAACATTGTATAGTGAGAGGAGTAATAATAATAATACAATATGTGTGGAAATAAAGACCATAACATTGAATAGGGAGAGAAGTAATAATTATAATATTATATATGTGGAAATAAAGACCATAACATTGTATAGTGATAGGAGTAATAATAATAATACTATATATGTGGAAATAAAGACCATAACATTGTATAGTGTGAGGAGTAATAATAATAATACTATATGTGTGGAAATAAAGATCATAACATTGTATAGTGATAGGAGTAATAATAATAATACTATATATGTGGAAATAAAGACCATAACATTGTATAGTGTGAGGAGTAATAATAATAATACTATATGTGTGGAACTAAAGATCATAACATTGTATAGTGTGAGGAGTAATAATAATAATACTATATGTGTGGAAATAAAGATCATAACATTGTATAGTGTGAGGAGTAATAATAATAATACTATATATGTGGAAATAAAGATCATAACATTGTATAGTGATAGGAGTAATAATAATAATACTATATATGTGGAAATAAAGACCATAACATTGTATAGTGTGAGGAGTAATAATAATAATAATACTATATATGTGGAAATAAAGATCATAACATTGTATAGTGATAGGAGTAATAATAATAATACTATATATGTGGAAATAAAGACCATAACATTGTATAGTGATAGGAGTAATAATAATAATACTATATATGTGGAAATAAAGACCATAACATTGTATAGTGTGAGGAGTAATAATAATAATACTATATATGTGGAAATAAAGACCATAACATTGTATAGTGTGAGGAGTAATAATAATAATAATACTATATATGTGGAAATAAAGACCATAACATTGTATAGTGAGAGGAGTAATAATAATAATACTATATATGTGGAAATAAAGACCATAACATTGTATAGTGATAGGAGTAATAATAATAATACTATATTTGTTTGGAAATAAAGACCATAACATTGTATAGTGATAGGAGTAATAATAATAATAATGCTATATATGTGGAAATAAAGACCATAACATTGTATAGTGTGAGGAGTAATAATAATAATACTATATATGTGGAAATAAAGACCATAACATTGTATAGTGAGAGGAGTAATAATAATAATACTATATATGTGGAAATAAAGACCATAACATTGTATAGTGAGAGGAGTAATAATAATAATAATACTATATGTGTGGAAATAAAGATCATAACATTGTATAGTGAGAGGAGTAATAATAATAATAATACTATATATCTGGAAATAAAGATCATAACATTGTATAGTGTGAGGAGTAATAATAATAATAATACTATATATGTGGAAATAAAGATCATAACATTGTATAGTGAGAGGAGTAATAATAATAATACTATATAAGTGGAAATAAAGACCATACCATTGTATAGTGAGGAGTAATAATAATACTATATATGTGGAAATAAAGACCATAACATTGTATAGTTAGAGGAGTAATGATAATAATACTATATATGTGCAAATAAAGACAATAACATTGTATAGTGAGAGGAGTAATAATAATAATACTATATATGTGGAAATAAAGACCATAACATTGTATAGTGAGAGGAGTAATAATAATAATACTATAGATGTGCAAATAAAGACCATAACATTGTATAATGATAGGAGTAATAATAATAATACTATATTTGTTTAGAAATAAAGACCATAACATTGTATAGTGATAGGAGTAATAATAATAATACTATATATGTGGGAAAAAAAGATCATAACATTGTATAGTAAGAGGAGTAATAATAATAATACTATATATGTGGAAATAAAGATCATAACATTGTATAGTGAGAGGAGTAATAATAATAATACTATATGTGTGGAAATAAAGACCATAACATTGAATAGGGAGAGAAGTAATAATTATAATATTATATATGTGGAAATAAAGACCATAACATTGTATAGTGATAGGAGTAATAATAATAATACTATATATGTGGAAATAAAGACTATAACAATGTATAGTGTGAGGAGTAATAATAATAATACTATATATGTGGAAATAAAGACCATAACATTGTATAGTGTGAAGAGTAATAATAATAATACTATATGTGTGGAACTAAAGATCATAACATTGTATAGTGTGAGGAGTAATAATAATAATACTATATGTGTGGAAATAAAGATCATAACATTGTATAGTGTGAGGAGTAATAATAATAATACTATATATGTGGAAATAAAGACCATAACATTGTATAGTGTGAGGAGTAATAATAATAATACTATATATGTGGAAATAAAGACCATAACATTGTATAGTGTGAGGAGTAATAATAATAATACTATATATGTGGAAATAAAGACCATAACATTGTATAGTGTGAGGAGTAATAATAATAATACTATATATGTGGAAATAAAGATCATAACATTGTATAGTGAGAGGAGTAATAATAATAATACTATATAAGTGGAAATAAAGACCATAACATTGTATAGTGAGGAGTAATAATAATACTATATATGTGGAAATAAAGACCATAACATTGTATAGTGTGAGGAGTAATAATAATAATAAAACTATATATGTGGTAATAAAGACCACAACATTGTATAGTGATAGGTGTAATAATAATAATACTATATATGTGGAAATAAAGATCATAACATTGTATAGTGAGAGGAGTAATAATAATAATACTATATATGTTGAAATAAAGATCATAACATTGTATAGTGATAGGAGTAATAATAATAATACTATATGTGTGGAAATAAAGACCATAACATTGAATAGGGAGAGAAGTAATAATTATAATATTATATATGTGGAAATAAAGACCATAACATTGTATAGTGATAGGAGTAATAATAATAATACTATATATGTGGAAATAAAGACCATAACATTGTATAGTGTGAGGAGTAATAATAATAATACTATATGTGTGGAAATAAATATCATAACATTGTATAGTGATAGGAGTAATAATAATAATACTATATATGTGGAAATAAAGACCATAACATTGTATAGTGTGAGGAGTAATAATAATAATACTATATGTGTGGAACTAAAGATCATAACATTGTATAGTGTGAGGAGTAATAATAATAATACTATATGTGTGGAAATAAAGATCATAACATTGTATAGTGTGAGGAGTAATAATAATAATACTATATATGTGGAAATAAAGATCATAACATTGTATAGTGATAGGAGTAATAATAATAATACTATATATGTGGAAATAAAGACCATAACATTGTATAATGTGAGGAGTAATAATAATAATAATACTATATATGTGGAAATAAAGATCATAACATTGTATAGTGATAGGAGTAATAATAATAATACTATATATGTGGAAATAAAGACCATAACATTGTATAGTGATAGGAGTAATAATAATAATAATGCTATATATGTGGAAATAAAGACCATAACATTGTATAGTGTGAGGAGTAATAATAATAATACTATATATGTGGAAATAAAGACCATAACATTGTATAGTGAGAGGAGTAATAATAATAATACTATATATGTGGAAATTAAGACCATAACATTGTATAGTGAGAGGAGTAATAATAATAATAATACTATATGTGTGGAACTAAAGATCATAACATTGTATAGTGAGAGGATTAATAATAATAATAATACTATATATCTGGAAATAAAGACCATAACATTGTATAGTGTGAGGAGTAATAATAATAATACTATATATGTGGAAATAAAGACCATAACATTGTATAGTGATAGGAGTAATAATAATAATACTATATATGTGGAAATAAAGATCATAACATTGTATAGTGTGAGGAGTAATAATAATAATACTATATATGTGGAAATAAAGACCATAACATTGTATAGTGTGAGGAGTAATAATAATAATACTATATATGTGGAAATAAAGATCATAACATTGTATAGTGTGAGGAGTAATAATAATAATATATATGTGGAAATAAAGACCATAACATTGTATAGTGAGAGGAGTAATAATAATAATAATACTATATGTGTGGAACTAAAGATCATAACATTGTATAGTGTGAGGAGTAATAATAATAATACTATATATGTGGAAATAAAGACCATAACATTGTATAGTGAGAGGAGTAATAATAATAATAATACTATATATGTGGAAATAAAGACCATAACATTGTATAGTGTGAGGAGTAATAATAATAATACTATATATGTGGAAATAAAGATCATAACATTGTATAGTGTGAGGAGTAATAATAATAATACTATATATGTGGAAATAAAGACCATAACATTGTATAGTGAGAGGAGTAATAATAATAATAAAACTATATATGTGGAAATAAAGACCATAACATTGTATAGTGTGAGGAGTAATAATAATAATACTATATGTGTGGAACTAAAGATCATAACATTGTATAGTGTGAGGAGTAATAATAATAATACTATATATGTGGAAATAAAAACCATAACATTGTATAGTGTGAGGAGTAATAATAATAATACTATATATGTGGAAATAAAGACCATAACATTGTATAGTGTGAGGAGTAATAATAATAATACTATATGTGGAAATAAAGACCATAACATTGTATAGTGAGAGGAGTAATAATAATAATAATACTATATATGTGGAAATAAAGACCATAACATTGTATAGTGAGAGGAGTAATAATAATAATACTATATATGTGGAAATAAAGACCATAACATTGTATAGTGTGAGGAGTAATAATAATAATACTATATATGTGGAAATAAAGACCATAACATTGTATAGTGAGAGGAGTAATAATAATAATAATACTATATGTGTGGAACTAAAGATCATAACATTGTATAGTGATAGGAGTAATAATAATAATAATACTATATATGTGGAAATAAAGACCATAACATTGTATAGTGTGAGGAGTAATAATAATAATACTATATATGTGGAAATAAAGACCATAACATTGTATAGTGAGAGGAGTAATAATAATAATACTATATATGTGGAAATAAAGATCATAACATTGTATAGTGAGAGGAGTAATAATAATAATAATACTAAATATGTGGAAATAAAGACCATAACATTGTATAGTGAGAGGAGTAATAATAATAATACTATATATGTGGAAATAAAGACCATAACATTGTATAGTGAGAGGAGTAATAATAATAATACTATATGTGTGGAAATAAAGACCATAACATTGTATAGTGAGAGGAGTAATAATAATAATACTATATATGTGGAAATAAAGACCATAACATTGTATAGTGTGAGGAGTAATAATAATAATACTATATATGTGGAAATAAAGACCATAACATTGTATAGTGAGAGGAGTAATAATAATAATACTATATGTGTGGAAATAAAGACCATAACATTGTATAGTGAGAGGAGTAATAATAATAATACTATATGTGTGGAAATAAAGACCATAACATTGTATAGTGTGAGGAGTAATAATAATAATACTATATATGTGGAAATAAAGACCATAACATTGTATAGTGAGAGGAGTAATAATAATAATACTATATATGTGGAAATAAAGACCATAACATTGTATAGTGAGAGGAGTAATAATAATAATACTATATGTGTGGAAATAAAGACCATAACATTGTATAGTGTGAGGAGTAATAATAATAATAATAATATAACATTGTATACTGTGAGGAATTTTTGAAGAAAAGATTGTCCCAGAGTTTCTCATCACACAGTTCAGGCACTCAAGGAAGACCATGAAATCTCAGCGCTTCAATCAGATTTTGATTTATTATCAGGCCTGAGAGATGCGCCTAGTATTGTAGGACCAATGTGGATCTGACACAGTGATCCATAACAGACCTTATATAGCAATCTTATTACGTCAACACCATTTTATCTTGTACAATGCATTTTCTACAGCTTGCTCTAAGGTTATCGGGTACATTTCGGGCGCACCCCATGACTTAGCGTATTCCTAGAGTTATCAGATACCTTTTCGGGTGTACCTTATGACCCAGCTACTTTTTTTTTAGTTTCTACATTTTCTATCTTCTTATCTATGGTAGCATTTAGCCAAGGGCCTCACTTTTGTCTAATAGTAATGTATTAACCCCTGCAGTGCTGTCTGTATTAATAGCAAAACATTTAGTGCTGTTTGTATAATAGCATTATATTATTATTATTATTATTATTGTTTATGTAACGGAACCCATCACTGTTTTACCCTGTTTTATGGTTATTTAATTATTATGGTTAAAATATGATCCTACTGTTATACTGTATGTATGTTGGTTTATGCTCTGCAGAATATTAGCCCAGACTATTGCAGACCTTGGCATAATAGATAATCCTATTACAAGGGCTCCTCATAAGCAAGAGAGGTCCATTGTGGGAAGTGTTCACATTGTGAAGATGGAACAAAGGGAAGGATGATCTAATCAATGTCTGATAGTATCAAAGTAGCCAGGTAGCCTCAGGGAGGTGTGACCCACCTAATGTCCCTCTATGTGTATTGTGTGGCCAACTATGGGGGATGTGTATTGCTTGTGGGAAGAGATGTGTATATATAGGTCTGCACAACAAAATAAAGTCAGTATTCTTTTGACTCCCAATTGAGTGTCGTCCAATATGGGAGGTTGGGGATGGTGAGACTGTAGTGCTTCTTGGATATTTTACCGTATACCAGCGGAGATATTGGATTTGTGTTCCAACTCCGTTACAGTTTATTTATAACGCGCCAACATATTCCGCAAAGATAAATACAACAAAACATAACAAAACAAGGAGGGCCCCGTCTCTGAGCCTCGGATCCAGTGTCCATGGAGCCTTCCCCAAAGCACCCGGCAGCAGAGAAACTTGCAGACTTACAACCTAAAGGTATTGAGTGTGGTAAAGGGGGGGATAGAGGGGATGAGCGTTTTATGGTGAAAGATGATACGTTTTTAGTGAGGTCTTGAATGTTTTGACGCAGGAGGACGATCTGGTGGAGTGAGGCAAGGAGTTCCAGAGAATAGGGGCAGCACAAGAAAAGTCCCGAAGGTTAGAAGGAGAGAAGGAGAGAAAGAAAAAGGTCATTAGCAAAACGAAGAGGGCGGGTGGTGGAGTATTTGGAGATGAGAGCAGAGATGTAAGGGGGAGCGGTATTGTTGAGGGCTTTGTAAGTTAGGGAGCTCAAAGAAAAGAAGTATCCTTTAAATTATTATAGTGCACACCCTCAGCCAAATGGGCAATATAGAAAAACTAAAAAATTAAAACTTAACGTTTATTATTACCATATAAAATACTTGAATTAAAAACTTGATTCTCTGACATATAATTTGGGAAGTGGATAAGGGTGACCCTATTTTGAAAAATCAATATTACAATTCTTATTATAGGATCCTCTAGTGAAATAAATAACTCAATATAAAGTGACCAGTGAGTGTAATAAATGATAATAAATGACCATAAATATCATTCTGAAATCAGAATACCATATACAATGTATAATCTTAGGAGAGCAATATAAGTGCTAATGGTATAAAGTGCCAGTGCTTGGAATAGCAATGAGGAGATCCCATAAATCGATTAATAAGATGTGTAATACACTTCAATAAAGGGTTATACTATTGTAACCACTTCCTCTTAATAAACTGAGCCTTGGTGCCTACTGTCTAATATTTGTTGTCATTTGTCCAGTTTGATGATTATAGAGATACCAAAGCTAGTCAATTTGATTTTGGAATTGAGATAACGTTAGAAGGAATAGGAGGTGAGTCTATATTGTTTGAGCTCCCTTTACTTCCTTTCTTTGAGCTCTCTATTCATATTTTTATCCTTAGTAGCACCCCTCTTGCACCCAGTACCTTTTTTACACCTTGAGCCACCTTTCCTTTAATTTCTTTGTAAATTAGGGTCATGATTTTAAATTTTATTCTTGAGGTTAAGGGAAGCCAGTGGAGTGACAGAGAGGTGATGGCGACACTGACCGTTGTGTATAAAGGATGAGTCTCGCAGAGGTGGTCATTATCGATTAAAGTGGGGATAGTTGGGTGGTGGGTAGGCCAGCAAGAAGCAAGTTGCAGTAGTCTAGTCGAGTGATGATGAGAGAGTGTACTAGGATTTTAGTTGTGTCTTGTGTAAGATAGTGACGAATTCTGGAGATGTTTTTTAGATGGAGAAGGCAAGATTTAGTTAGTGACTTAATGTGAGGAATGAAAGACAGAGCGGGGTCCAGAAGAACCCAAGACAACGGGCTTGGGAGGAGGGGGTGATGATGTTATTGTTGACAGTGAGAGAGATGTGAGGATTTGACGCTGTGGGAGAGGAAGGAAGATTAGGAGTTCACACATGTTGAGTTTGAGATGGTGGGTGGACATCCAAGAGGATATACTAGAGAGGCAGACGTGTGTTAGAAGAGAGGGGGATAGATCTGGTGATGAGAGGTAGATTTGGGTGTCATCTGCACAGAGATGATACTGAAGCCCAAAAGAGTTTATGATGGTACCAAGTGAGGATGTGCAGATGGAGAAGACGAGGGGGGCTAGGACTGATCCTTGGGGTACACCAACAGAAAGGGGGTGAGAATAAGAACAGGTGTCAGAGAAAGAGACACTGAATGATCGATTTTGTAATTATGATGAGTACCACGAGAGAGCAGTGTCTCGAATACAGAGGGAGAAGAGGATATGGAGTAGAAGTGGATGGTCGACTGTGTCAAAGGCAGCAGAGAGATCTAGAAGAAGTAGAACGGAAAAGTGACCTTTTGACTTGGCGGTAAGCAGGTCATTGGTGACTTTAGTGAGAGCTGTCTCAGTGTTGGGTCGGAAGCCCGATTGGAAGGTGTCAAGAAGGGAGTTAGAGGAAATAAAGCTGGTAAGGCGGGTATAGACGAGCCGCTCCAGCAGTTTGGAAGCCAGGGGAAGTAGAGAGATTGGGCGGTAGAGATAGGGCGGTAGTTAGATGAGACGTCAGTGTCACATGAGCGTTTTTTTGAGGATGGGTGTAATTATGGCATGTATTAGAGAAGATGGAAATGGGCCAGTATTTAGGGAGAGGTTGAAGATGTGTGTGAGAGCTGGGATTAGTGTGGTAGAGAGGGGAGAGATGAGCTGAGATGGAATAGGGTCCTGAGGACATGTAGTGAGGCGAGTGGATGATAGCAGTTTGGAGACTGTCCTTTGTAGTTGAGTCAAAGCAGTTCATGGTGGCTGTGGGATTGGGGAAGGGAGAAGACTGTGTGTGGTTGGTTAGTTGAGAGGGTGGAGTGTGAGAGCCACGATGGTAGGAGAGTTCATTGCAAATGTTTTGAATTTTATAATGGTAGGCGAAGTCTTCAGCTGTGAGAGAGGAAGGGATGGGAGGAGGTGGTGGGAGGAGGAAAGTATTGAAAGTGGTGAACAGACGCTTGGGGTTAGAGGACAGAGTTGATATTAGTGATGTACAGTACTGCTGTCTGGCAAGGTCGAGGGCGGCGGAATAGGAACGTAACATAAAGTTGTAGAGGAGGAAATCTGCTGACGTGCGTGATTTCCTCCATAGTCGTTCAGCAGTGCGGGAGCGCCTCTGGATGTAGCGCCTCTGGATGTATCGTGTTTGTGTAGTGTTCCATGTTTGTGGATGAGAGCGAGGGCATCTGCATGTGGTTATGGGGGCCAGAGTGTCACGGGTGGAAGAGTGAGTGGTTGTAGAGTGAGGTGGCAGTGTCAAGGTAGTTGAGGCTGGTGATGGGGCTGAGAAGTGGTTGGATAATAGTGGAGAGCTGAGTGGGTCAAGTGCTCGCAGGTTTCTGTTTGTGATGACGGCAGGGGTTGGAGAGGGGTGGTGGGAGGAAGATGTCGTGAGGTAGAAGTGCGAGCAGTTTGGCTGCTGCTGGGGGGTGGGAGTGTCAACAGGAATGTTACAATCTCCAAGTACCAGTGAAGGAGGAGGAGAGAAAGTGAGGGAGCCAGGCAGAAAAGTGGTCAAGAAATTGAGAGAGAGTGCCTGGGAGGCGATAGATCGCAGCTACACGTAGAGAGATAGGTGAGAAGAGGCGGATTGTATGAGCTTCAAAGGATGAGAATTGGAGGGATGGGACAGGGGGTATGAGGTGAAACGTACAGCGAGTAGAAAGCAAAACACCCACACCGCCATCTTGTTTGTTCCCAGGTCTAGGTGTGTGGCTGAGGTGAAAACCACCATGAGAGAGCGCTGCAGGGTAGGCCGTGTCTGAGGATGAGCGCCTGTGTCTCAGTGAGAGCCCATAGATTTAGGGAGTTGGTAATGAATAAGTCATTAGTGAATGGGAGTATATTGCAGATGGATCGTGTGTTCCAGAGAGCGTAGGAGAAAGGTGGAGATGAAGGTTTGTGGCGTGTGGTGGGTATCAGATTCTGGGTGTTACATTGTGTGGCATTGCCAGGTTTACAATTTTATTCTCTTCATTTTTGACGGGCAAATAAAAATCAAAATACTCAGAACAGTCTAAGTAATAGATATAGTGTATTTAGAACTAAGCCAATCCTCCCAAATCCCCCTAAATGTTGGAAGCATATTGGGGTCATATTTTCGTAGATCATGAGCAAATTTAACCTATTTATAATTTCCCGTTTATTCAAAATAACCATTTTCCATTGTTTTACCAAATGAGCCTTGGCCGCCAACATAAGAAATTTTAACCATTTATTTAGTTTTTGATTTATATGTAAGCAGGGAATGCCGAGGAGGCAAAGCTCGGCTCAATGGTGGTATGTAATACTTCTGATGATATTTCAGTAACCCCTAACCATATGTCCTGGGCTATCCCACAGCTCCACCAGACATGCAAAAAGGTCCATGTTGCTCCACAATCTCTGTGGAAATTTGAGGATTCATCTTGTGCAATTTGTCAGGTGGAAAATATACTCCATGTAAAACTAAGTGGCCGTTTCTAAGTGGCTAAAATACTCTGAGCCTTTGGATAATCTTGAACAAATCCTCCCCCATTTCTGAAGATCCCAGGAACCCCCCAAATCCTTTTCCCATTGTCTGATGAATCTAGACTTTTGATTATCTGGGCCGTGTTTAAAATGGAATATGGCATTCCCACCACCCCCCGAGTGAGCAGAGATTTACTGCATATTGTGTAGAACCAGGTACATTGAGGATCCCCCAACACCAAATTGCCAAAGTGATCCAGTGCCTAATTTTATTGCAATTAAAGTATTCCCTTATAGGTAGCTCATATCTGTTGTAAGTAAGAGATCATCATTCAACCATGCCTCTAATTTCTCTAACTTATTAGTGAGCCACCATAATTTTGACTCCTCATTCAGACTCTCTAAGATTTGGGAAGATGTAAAGACTGAGGTTAATGGGGAAATCTTATGTTTCAACGTATACCTGGAGTCAACCCAAGCCCAATTCTCCAAAGATAACTTAAGCATAGGATTCTTCGATTTAAAATCTAAGATTGTGCCTGGTCCATATCACCGTATCCTATCCAAGTTTCATTTGTAGGTTTTCAATGTACACCCATAACAGTTGGTGTTCTTTCGAATGAGCTTGTGGTAAAAAATAAATCTGAGGGGGTCTAAAATATTGTTTCAGGTTGGGACAAGATAACCCCCTCATTTTTGTTTCTATGCAGAAGTGATCTCTTAATCCTAGGACGTTTATTTCTCCATATAAAATCTAAAGATCAGCTTTTGAAATTTCTCTAATTCCATCCCTCTAATAAGAATAGGAAGAGAATGGAAAACGTATAGAATTCTGGGTAGAATATTCATTTTTATAGCGTTTATACGCCCAGTCCAAGATATTTGAAATCTATTCCATTTCTCTATATCCTCCGCCAATTCTTTAAACAAAGGTATATAATTAGTCTTATAGAGAGTCATCTCCGGAGTCAAATTCAAGCCTAGATATTTTACATTATCCTTGGGCCAGGAAGAGGGATATGTGTTTTTTAGTAAGGCCATGGTCCGTCCAGACATATGGGCTCCCATGATCTCAGATTTCTCTATGTTAACTTGTAGACCTGATATCTTTCCAAAAGACTCTAAAATATCCATTAAGGCAGGAATTGAATTTAAGGGGTCAATGATTGTACACAAAATGTTGTCTGTTCTTGAACTGGCGTAAACCAACTGGAAATCCCTGGATCTTTGGAGTGGACCTAATGGCCTCTGCTAGGGGTTCAATTGCGAGGGCAAATAATAATGGAGATAAGGGACATCCCTGTCTTCTCTCCCTTTGGATTTTTATGTAATCTGCAGATTCACCAGGCAGGTTTACATATGCAATAAGTTGTGAGAAGATTTATAAAATTCCCCTTAATTCCTAACTTATTCAGAATAGCATGTAATATGGCCATTCGATCGAGTTGAATGCTTTCTCTAAGTCTAGCACCAAAGTACACAGTGGAGTGGCCAAATGGAAGATATTTAGTATTCTCCGAATGTTATCCCCTGCCTGTCGAAAAGGGACGAAGCCCACTTGGTCCTTGTGTATTAATCTGGAAAGAAATTTGGACATTCGGACCAAAATTAACTTCATCAAAATTTTTATGTCCCCATTTAATAATGAAATTGGCCGATAATTTTTAGGGATCACGACCTGCTTTTGGAAAAACAATAAGATTGGCTTGATTAGCATTTGTGTACCTTGTAAGAATATCAGTAAATAGTCTTCTTAAGTAAGGAACCAAAATATTTGTAAAAGTTTTATAATACACATTTGAGAACCCATCTGGTCCTGGTGATTTCTCCAATTTCCAGTTTTTGATGGTTTCCCTAATCTCCTTGTGTGTGACTTCTGCGTTGAGCATTTCAAGCTCTTGTACCTATTTAAAAAATCATGAATCTCAAACTCACTAGTCAGGGAATGGGAAGGATAAATATGTGCAAAATGTTTTAGAAAAGATTCTTTCATTTTAGATTGATTCCTACTTAAATGTCCTTCTTGAGTCTTAATTTGGAGGATCTGGGTTTTATTTTGTTGACACCGGAGTCTTCTGGCAAGCATGGAAGAGGGTTTATTAACCTGGGTATAAAATGTTGTCAGATTATTTTGACATCAAGATATAGAAATAATCTGAATAACGAGCTCTATGTACATTTGATTTTAAGTTCAAAAACAGGGCCCCCCATTCTTTATAAGGTGTTCATTTTGTTTTTGCCTTGTACTTAACCCCTGTACAGCGCTACGGAAAATGTTTGCGTGTTACAAATAAAGATAATAATAATAATAATATATTTGAGTATAATATCGATTTATAGACAAATATAACTTTCAAATAAAATAGCGTTTATTACAATATGACAATAAAATGATAATATAACAATCTGCAAAATGTCAATAACCAAATGAAATGTAAAAGCAACATTATGATTATATTTTATGACGGATAAACCACCCAACCATCTCTATCAGCAGAAACATTTTAGGATAAGATCACAAGGATAAAGTAACAATAAAGTACTGGTAATCAACGTCTCCATTCAGTAGCTAATAATAAAAACCAAAATCAATCTTATCTTATCTTAACATACCAGAAAAATGTATTACTAGAATATTATAATTATATCGCAATCAAAGAAATAATACTTTAGTAAACCAGAAATGGGACAAAGAAAAGAAATATAGAATAAGCTGATCAATATATATAGTGGTAATAGCGAAGTGTTTTGAAATACATTTGATTTAATAGCAAAATACAATTTCATTTTTTCTTGAACAAGAGGCATAAACAACAAGTTCTGTATCGTAAGATGAATCGCGGATATAAGATGTACACAATGTATATAATAATAATAATAATAATAATAATAATAATGTGTAATAATAAGATGTGCACAATGTATATAATAATAATAATAATAATAATAATAATAATAATGTGTAATAATAATAATAATAATGGGTAATAATAAGATGTGCACAATGTATATAATAATAATAATAATAATAATAATAATAATAATAATAATAATAATGTGTAATAATAAGATGTGCGCAATGTATATAATAATAATAATAATAATAATAATAATGTGTAATAATAAGATGTGCACAATCACATATATAGTTGTGAGCGTACGAGTTGTTGCTAACGCTGCGGGCACTGTGCCAGGTTGTCAGTTGCTGGCATGGAGCGCCGAAGGCGCTCCTTGCCAGCAACTGAGGACCCTCACGAAGCGAGGGCCTCAGTTGCTGGCTTGGAGCGCCGCAGGCGCTCCATGCCAGCACCTGAGGACTTTGCAAAGCGAGGTCTTCAGTTGCAGCAACTGCGACCCTTGCAAAATTTCAAAAAAAAGTTTACGTCGCAACACATTACGACACAAACAAACAAATACGACACACGTTCACACACATTACGGCCTCGCAACACTCGGACGCAACTCGCGAACATTACAAAATTACAAACACAATACATACACACAGCACATACATAAAAAACTTACCTACACAAACAGGAAGCACCCAGGACCTCAAAAATGCAACTTACAACTTAATTGCACTCAAAATAAAAGAGTTTAGACACTAAATAGTTTGTTAAGCGACACAAAAAATGGCCGACGAATAAAACGAAAACGAGGCTACACACGCAAACACCATACGAGACACGTTACCACACATTACGACTTCGCAAACATCGGACGCAACACGCCGACATACAAACATTTAAAACTTAAGAAAGACACACAACAAACACATAAAAAGCTTACCTACAGCAAGAGGAACCAGCCAGCACCTCAAAAAAACAAGTTACACCTACATTTAAATCAAAATAAAACACTTTAGACACTAATACCATCGCTAAGCGAGAGAAAAAATGGCCGACGAACAAAACGAAAACGAGGCTTCAGACGTAACTACACTACACTTACTCGCAATAATGAAACACATACTATGCGGAACGTATCACAATCATATTAAACACCATTTTGAACAGTAATACGCAGAAAATGGCGGATGGAACGCAAATTGTAAGCTGGAACGCAAATAGCGCATGCGTATTGCGTTCTAACGGTCTCACTTTCCAGAACTTTCTACAAGTTTATAAATACTGCCTATTTCAAACAAAAAAATACATTTCTCCTCAGGTGATCAACGGAGTGACTTCTGAGATAACTGCTGCTTTTACTTGAGAAGACAATTCTTTACTAATTTACTACTTTGCATTGTGCAAATTACAACTGAGAGGTAAGCTATAATATATTACATTTTATTATCAGGATATTATGTATAGAATGTATAGTGACATGTGATACGCACTGCAACAAAATTAGCTTAAAACAAAATCTGTAACTACATTTAAATGACATTATATGTCATGTATACTGATATGTCACACGCACATATATGTGTATCATCTATAGTTACATCTCACACACAGACATTTATGTGTGTTGGAAAAAACAAATATAAGGTTAATTTAACCATTTAAATTTGACTCATGTATACTGATATGTCACACGTACACAAAATAATTACATTTAACTATGGAATGTGCTTCATGTATGTGACATATGTGTGTAGCCCCCAACAACAAATAAGGTTAATTTAAAAAAATTACACGACTATATTTCAATGACATTAATTTTCTGCAATTCAATAGATCATAGAAAGCTGAATCTTTTTATTTCTTGGAATATTCAAACAGACTCTGCATCAATAGCGTCTCTCAACAATTTGCACCGTGCACTGTGAAGCACAATCCCTTTTAAAGAACACCAACAAAGAAGAAGAGGTAAGATACAACAAGACATTACATGCTCAAAAGGCCATGCTTTGCTACATGAAAAATTATAAATATACAAATAACTATTTCACTTTCTTTTTCAAAAAGACACTACAAGAAGACCGGCGCATTAAGATTGGCAGGAGGGGACCGTCTGTCATTCCACACTTCAATCAAGGTAAAGTATTAAGTATAAACAAGAACCGAACCATAAGCCTCATTCAATTGCGAGTTGCTCAATTGAATAGGGCTCTATATAAGCACATAACATATTTTTGATACAGAACTTTTTAGTTACTGAACTTCTAACCACAATCAAGGTTTTCAATAACTAAAAACTTTGCTCAATAAATATGTTATGTGCTTATATAGAGCCCTCTTCAATTGGCAAAATTGCAATTCAATGAGGACCTATATATCTTTAATGGACAAGGGCCTCACTCAAATGTGATTTGCCCATTTCAATAGGGCTCTATATAAGCACAGAGCATATTTTTTAAAGGAACTTTTTCTTTTGTGAACACGTTGCTTTTGGATACAAGTTCACTAAATACAAAATTACATAAAAAAATATGCTCTGTGGTGATATTGAGCTCTATTCCATTGGCCAAAACACAATTGAATGAGGAGCTCACAATATAACAAATGCAGTAACCAAAGGCCCTCATTCAATTGCTATTTTGGGCAATTAAATATGGCTATAAATAAGCACTTTTAGGCCCTTATTCTATTTTAACAAATATATGTGATGTGCTTATTTACAACCCTATTCAATTTTCAACATTGCAATTCAATTACGGCCTTAGAGTACTATTACATTGTAAAAAATGCAATTGAATGAGGGCCAAACTATGCAACATATGGTACACACAAAGGCCCTCATTCAATTGCAATTTGCCCAATTGAATAGCGCTCTAAATAACAACATAACAATTTTTTTAAAATAAGTTTTTAGTTACTAAGAGCCTCATTCAATTGTGAGTTGGCCAATTGAATAGGGCTCTATATAAGCACATAACATATTTTTTATACAGAACTTTTTAGTTACTGAACTTCTATCCAAAATTAAGGTCTTCACTAACTAAAAACTTACGTCAAAAAATATGTTATGTGCTTATATAGAGCCCTATTCAATTGGCAAAATTGCAATTGAATGAGGACCTAAAAATATATCCAAAATAAAGTTTTTAAATGACTAAAAACTTATTTAAAAAAATATGCTATGTGCTTATTTAGGGCACGATTCAATTAGCCAAATCGCAATTGAATGAGACACAAACTGCTACACACAAAACTGAATTTCTTATTCAATGTTTAACAACCTATAAGCCTTACAAAGAAGAAAAAATAAGAATAACAAAAGTGTTGCGCACCTAATAGCATTGTACAAAAAATCACACAAACTCATAGGAAACTAAATTAACATTCTTCTTTAATGTTTAACAACCTATAACCAGTACAATCAAGAATAAATAACTTTTGCACAAGTGGTGCGCACCAAACAGGATTGTCAAAAACTAACACAAACACATAGCAAACTACATTAATTATATTATTTCATGGTTCACTAACTATAAGCATCACAATAAAGGTTAAATAAGTATACCACAAGTGCTGTGCACAAAACAGGATTGTACAAAAAATAACATAAACACATAGCAAAATAAATTTATATTCTTATTTAATATATCACAACCCACAAGCCTTACTAAGAACCTTCAAGAACAATAACAAAAGTTGTGGGATTGTACAGAAAGTAAAAAAAAAAAAAAGAGAGAAAAAAATAACCATAACTGATACAATACAGTCAAATTAATACATTTTTCAATTATTTAAAAGACATTTCACTCAAACAACATTTTCTATTTTATATTACAACAGATACTGCGTGAAGACAATCGGACGAGGACTTTTTCCACAGGACCGGACCATCGGACGAGGACTCGGACCAGACCAGCAGACGAGGAATTTCAACACAGGACCAGACCAGCAGACGAGGAATTTCAACACAGGACCAGACCGTCGGACGAGGACTTTCACCAACGGACCACAACATCGGACGAGGGATATCGCCACAGGACCACAACATCGGACGAGGGCTATCGCCACAGGACCACACCATCGGACGAGGACTTCCAACAGAGGACCACACCATTGGACACCGATTTTGAACCGAGGACCAACAAACATTCGGATTTAAATCACACTTCAACCAAGGTAAAGTATAATAAGTACTAAAGTATAAAAATAAAGAAACTGCTTTCAGTTGCATCTGTGTCAACAGAAAAATAAAATAATTAATTTAATATCTCCCTTATTTTATTTAAATTGCTACTATGCAATACATAGCTCAATAACCACATCACTTTTTTTTTTAGCAAAGAAGTTTTGCAGTGGAAAATATCTATCAACAAACAACGTTTTTAATAAATAAAACCATTATTTTAAAAAAATATGTTACATGCTTATTTACAGCACTATTCTATTGGCCACATTCTTAGCCAGTGAGGACCCGAATTATAAATTTAAAGAAATATAAATGATACATTCTAAATATAAATGATACCTTAATGATTTGCCTTTTAGTTCACCAATTGTGCACAAGAATCTTTAACAGGAATTACAATTTTAAATATACACAATTACATTTACTTTTTTTTTCCTTTACAGATTAATATGGCTGATAACGAGACCAAAGAAGAGAAGAAAAGACGTCAAACTAGAGAAAGACAAGAGAGATGGGCCGCCCAGCAGACACCGGAGGAGAAAGAAATTCGACGAGAAAAAGAACGCAAAAGACTTGCAAATAAAAGAATATCAGCTGCAAAAATGAAAGATGCAACCAAAAAAAATAAAAACATAATAAAGCATTTACAAACTGTTCCTAAAACATCAGATGACATTTTACAAGACACCAGTCAAGACAGACCAAAAAAACCAACTACAAAAACAAAGCATTTACAAACTCTTACTAAAAACTTACAGGACATTTCAACCAAACAAGTCCAACATATACCAAGAAAAGCTACGAAAAAAACTAAACATTTAGAACCTGTTGTTGAAACATTTCATGACTTTTCATCTGATGAATATGAAAGTCAACATCCAATATGCTTTGCAAATTGTCCTTTACTGAAGTCTTTAGCAGTAGAGGTTCATAGTTGTGGGGACATGACTACTCAATGTCAATTTTGTGAGGCTTATTATTTTAAACAGGAGAGACCCCGAGATGGACAATTTATTAGTTGTTGTCAAAAAGGAAAGTTCAAACTTCCAGAAAGGAAACAATTTCCAACCTATTTACAAAATATTATGACTGAACCTACTTTTCCAAATTACAAAAATTTTAAGACAAACATAAGATCCTACAATAGTGCCATATCATTTGCATCTATGGGGGCAACATTGGCTGCTAATGTACCAGGACATGGTCCTTACTGTTTTAAAGTCCAAGGACAAATTTATCATCGGACTTCACATTTACATCCAGAGGAAGGAGAGCAAAGAAAATTCGCTCAACTATATGTCCTAGATACAATGGAAGCTGTTGACCAACGTATGCAGATGGAAGAAAATAAAAAATGCTTACCCAGTGTTTTTATAGAGCTAAATAACGTTATGGACAACAATCCCTACACTAAAGCTTACAAAAAATTGGCAGAAGTAGAAAATGAACAACTACTTCATGCACAAAGACATCAATTACCCATGCCAAAGGTTAATATGGTGCTTAAAAGAGACAGACATACTGATAAACGTCGTTATAACTTGCCAACATCAAATGAGGTTGCAATGGTGTTTCACAATGATGAAGGAGAACCACCATTTCAAAGAGACATTAGAGTATATCCCAGAAATGAGGACCAACCATTTATTAATATTAATATCTTAAGTCCAAATTTAGATCCAATGACATATCCCATCTTTTTCCCACACGGAGAAGCAGGTTGGCAACCAAAATTAACCCTTCCCAGTTACCCAAATGCTAAAGCCAGAATCCGAAATAATGTTTCTATGCTTGAATTTAAAGTTGCTCAAATTGCCATTAGAGATGAATTTAATCCAATTTTATGTGGTGGGAAACTAACACAACAATGGATTATTGATTCATATTTGCAAGTTGAGGCAAATAATTTAAACTTTATAAAATATCAACAAGATAAACTACGTGTAGAACAATATTGTGGACTCATGGACTATGTTGCTGACGTGGCTACAAGCAGAGACATGACAGCTGGCAAAGCCATCATTTTACCATCTTCCTTTCAAGGATCTCCTCGAAATATGAGAGAAAGATACAATGATGCTATGGCTATTGTGACAAAATTTGGAAAACCAGATTTATTTGTGACATTTACATGTAATCCACAATGGCCAGAAATTAATCAAAATCTACTTCTTGGACAAAGTGCTTCAGATCGACCAGATTTAGTAGCCAGAGTTTTTAAGATCAAATTAAATGAATTAATACGTGACTTCACTATAAATCAGTTATTTGGCAAATGTCTTGCTTATGTATATACCATTGAATTTCAAAAAAGAGGCCTTCCACATGCACATCTTCTCATAATACTTCAAGAGAAAGATAAATTAGATACTTCGGACAAAGTGGATGCAGTCATAGTTGCTGAACTACCAGATCCAGAACTATATGGTAGACTATATGAGATTGTTACTCATCGCATGATTCATGGACCCTGTGGAGACCTTAATCCACAATCACCATGTATGGAAAATAATCAATGTTCAAAAGATTTTCCAAAAGATTATAGAGACAAAACATATGCAAATTGTGATGGATATCCACTTTATAAAAGAAGAGAAGGAGATAGTGCCATTATTCGTGGAAAAAAAGTGGACAATAGATATGTAGTACCCTACAATCCACATTTACTCATGAAGTACAACGCCCACATCAACGTAGAAGCCTGCACTTCCATCAAATCCATTAAATATGTCTACAAATATATTTACAAAGGTTACGATGCAGCTACTGTAGTCGTCAAAAGTGCAGACAACCCTGAAAGTAGTGAGTTAGTACATGATGAACTTGCATCTCATGTAGATGCTCGCTATGTCAGTGCGCCAGAAGCTATGTGGCGGCTTTTAAAATTTGAAATGCATGATAGATCACATGCAGTATATAGGTTAGCAGTACATTTGCCACAACGACATTTAGTCTATTTCCATGCTGGAAATGAAATGAATGCATTGGCCCAAAGTGAAGATCGTCACACTACACTAACTGCATGGTTTGCATTAAATTCCACTGATGCTCAAGCAACACAATACTTATATATTGAAATTCCATATCACTATGTTTTTGTAAATGGATTATGGAGAGCAAGAAAAACCAGAGGCAATAAAATAATTCCACGAATTTACACAGTCAGTCCAAGAGATGTTGAACGATTTTGCTTACGGATATTACTTTTAAATGTTCCAGGAGCACAAAGTTTTGAACAATTAAGAACTGTTAATGACATTGTATATGAATCCTTCCATTTAGCTGCAAGACATAGAAACTTACTCGCTGATGATACAGAGTGGGAAAGATGTTTAGAAGAAGCAGCACAATGTCAAATGCCACGACAGATGAGAGAACAATTTGCTTTTATTTGTATCTTCTCAAATGCTCCAAATGCATTAGCTTTGTGGGAGACTTTTAAAAGTAATATGGCTGAAGACTTTATGCGACGATACAATGAACCCATTGCACACTTAAAAGCCTTAATGGAAATCCAAGAAGTCTTTTTAACTCATGGATTAAGTTGTGCAAGTTTTAATTTGCCTGATCCAGGTCTAATAGATGACATTAACTTTGAAGACTATGACATTCAACTACAAGCAGAAAGAACAGAAGAAAGACTTGCAACTTTAAATACACTGCAATTGCAAGCATTTCATGCCATTAAAAATGCTATAAATCATGACATGGTGACAGAGCGTTATTTCTATCTTGATGGACCTGGCGGATCAGGAAAAACATATTTGTACAATTTATTAATGAGTTCAGTACGAGCACAAGGAAAAATAGCAATGGCGTTTGCCACTACTGGAATTGCTGCACTTTTATTAGAAGGTGGAAGAACTGTTCATAGTGGATTTAAACTGCCAGTGCCTATTTTGGAAAATTCTGTGTCAGATATTCGCATGACATCCTTACAAGCAAAGAAATTGAAGAAATGTAAATTAATTATAATAGATGAGGCCACAATGATGTCATGCTATGCCCTCCAATGTATTGACCGTTTGCTTCGTGAAGTCATGGATAATATTTTTCCATTTGGTGGAAAGGTAATGTTGTTGGGTGGCGATTTTAGACAAACATTACCTGTTGTTGTACATGGAAATCGAACTGACATTATCGAAACCTGTATCAAGTCAAGTACAGTATGGAAACATTTTACCCATCTTCAACTGCAACAAAATATGAGATCAGAAGGCCAAACTGATTTCAATGATTGGCTTATTAAAATTGGAGAAGGCAGAACAGAAAAAATACTACATTTACCTGACGACACTGTAGAGATCCCACCTCATATGATTTGTCAACAAGATATTATATCGGCTATATTTGAAGGGAGCATAAATAACGAAGAATATTCCGAGCTTGCCAACCAAGTTATACTGACGTGTAAAAATAAAGATGCATTAATACTCAATAATGAAATCTTAAAAAAAATTAATGCACCACAAAGAAATTATCACAGTGCTGATTCTGTACTTGCTGATGACAATGAAAGTCAGGCAAACTTTTCAACTGAATTCATTAACTCTTTAACTCCTTCTGGAATGCCACCACATATTTTGCAGCTAAAGAAAGGTGCAATTATCATGTTACTGCGAAATATGAACCCCAAAAAAGGCCTATGCAATGGCACAAGATTAATTGTTCAACAATTAAAGGACCATTTCATAGATGCTGAAATTTTAACTGGGACACATAAAGGAGAGAGAGTTTTCATACCAAGAATAGATTTAGCACCAAGTGAAAGTAGTCTCCCTTTTATACTTCAAAGAAGACAATTTCCCATTATTATGGCATTTGCCATGACCATTAATAAATCAAAGGACAAACGTTCAAATCTGTGTGTATTTTCCTACAAGAATTAGTATTTGCACATGGCCAATTGTACGTTGCCTTATCACGGTGCAAAAATCCACAGGCTATTAAAGTTTACTTTGAAAAGAATGAGTCAAGGTGATTTATTAGAAGATGGGCGTTTTTTTACTAAAAACATTGTCTACTATGAAGTACTATAACTTTTCATTAAAGAAATAAAACCCATGCAAAACAAATTTAAAAGCATTGAAAAATACAAAACAATAAACGAATCAGTCATAATTAATGGAAGTACTGTTTATAGATGATTAGCCTCACAAAACACTTGCCTTGCATTATTTTTACAAATTTTGTTAAAATGTTAATTAACTATGTTACTGTTTCTAATGTTACAAGGTTGAAAACAATATTTTCAAGTTCTTTACTTAGACTGATAAGAAAGTTCAAGTTTCAAAAAATATACTTTCAAGTTCTTTACTTCAACATATTACAAAGTTCATGTTAAGAGCTGAACCACGTTTTAAGTCACAATGTAAATATAGTCTGTTATGTTAAACATTAATCCAGGGAGTAATCTGATCGCCAGTTCATGGGGTCAGGAAGGAATTTTAATTGGGTACGCTGCAAGGAGGGTTTTTCTGTTTGCCTTCCTCTGGATTCAATGTATATTTAAGTTAACAATTCTTGAGTTAAAAAAACATTACCTCAAGTTTACAATACTCATTAATTTAAAGTTCAACTGTTTTTACATTCAAATGTTAATACTTTTAATACAAAATTATGTTAAAATCTTAATTCACTATGTTACTGTTTATAATGTTCCAAGTTGGAAAAATGTTTTTTCAAGTTCCTTAGTTACACAGATAAGAGAGTTCAAGTTTCAAAAAATATACTTTCAAGTTTCTTACTTTGATATATTACAAAGTTCATGTTAAGAGGTCAACCACGTTTTAAGTCACAGCAATAAACAAAGGTCAACCATTGAAAAATACAAAGCAATAAACAATTCAGTCATAATAATGGAAGTACTATTTAGGGATGATTAGCCTCACAAAACACGTGCCTTGCATTATTTTTACAAATTATGTTAAAATGTTAATTAACTATGTTACTGTTTCTAATGTTACAAGTTTGAAAACAATATTTTCAAGTGCCTTACTTAGAGAGATAAGAAAGTTCAAGTTTCAAAAAATATACTTTCAAGTTCTTTACTTCAACATATTACAAAGTTCATGTGAAGAGCTCAACCACGTTTTAAGTCACAATGTAAATATTGTCTTTTATGTTAAACATTAATCCAGGGAGTAATCTGATCGCCAGTTCATGGGGTCAGGAAGGAATTAATTTTTTTCCCTCTCTGATAGAATTGGGTGTGTTTCAAGGAGGGATTTTACTTTTTGCCTTCCTCTGGATTCAATGTATATTTAAGTTAACAATTCTTGAGTTGAAAAACCATTACCTCAAGTTTACAATACTTATTAATTTAAAGTTCAACTGTTCTTACATTCAAATGTTAATACTTTTAATACAAAATGCTTTAAGACTTATTGTTCACCAAGAGAACATTTTACAAAACTTATTTTATCATAACTAAAATCGTACAAGTGTCAAATACGTATATTAATAACTAAACAACTTTCCAAACATACACATCTCATTGCCGTCATTTTTTGACGGGCAAGTCGCTAGTGTGAAAAAATAAGAAGTATATAATATAATAATAATCACATATATAGTTGTGAGCATACGAGTTGTTGCTAACGCTTGCGGGCTCGCACAGCGGGCCCGCAAGAACTGCGTCCCTCGCAAAGCGAGGGGTCGCATTTGCGGAGGTGGAGGCTCAAAGGCGCCTCACACGCAGTTAAAAACACACACACATGACTTAGAAGAAAAAAAACGACCTCGGAACCAACCTTAACGTAACAAACACCCACACACACGAAAAATGGCGGAACCCTGCGCACCTAAAAACAGTCAAAACACACCAAATACAAAATATACATAAAAAGCTTACCCATAGCAAGGGGGGCACCCAGGACCTCTGAAAGAGAAAAGTCCAAATTCCCGAGTTCAGACACACGAAAATCCCCTAAGCGAGAGAAAAAATGGCCGCCGGAAAAAACGAAAACGAGGCTCAAAGCCCAGCCACGTACAACTTACCCAAGAAGGGATCCGAGATAAGCTCGGAAACCTGCATTAACCCCACGGGATCCAAGATAAGTTTGGAGATCTGCATTAACCCATTAACCATCGCAGTGGGGGTCCCGATCGCACGCGATCGGGGACCCCTGCTGCAATGAAAATTCTAAATTCCTGTGTTACAGGTCCTTAAAGGACTGTAAAGGTCCTTAAAGGACCCATTATAAAAGAAAACAAATATACACTGTCACCCTGTCACTCATGGGGGTCAATACAGACCCCCATAAGCACTTAATTAACCCCCTTACTCATGGGAGTCAATACAGACCCCCATAAACCCCTAATTAACCCTGTCACTCATGGGGGTCAATATAGACCCCCATAAGCCCTTCATTAACCCTGTCACTCATGGGGGTCAATACAGACTCCCATAAACACTTAATTAACCCCCTCACTCATGGGGATCAATACAGTCCCCCATAAACCCCATATTAACCCTGTCACTCATGGGGGTCAATATAGACCCCCATAAGCCTTCATTAACCCTGTCACTCATAAGGGTCAATACAGACACTTATAAGCACTTCATTAACCCCCTCACTCATGGGGGTCAATATAGACCCCCATAAGCCCTTCATTAACCCTTTCAATCATGGGGGTCAATACAGACCCCCATAAGCACTTAATTAACCCCCTCACTCATGGGGGTCAATACAGACCCCCATAAACCCCTAATTAACCCTGTCATTTATGGGGGTTAATATAGATCCCCATAAGCCCTATATTAACCCTGTCACTCATGGGGGTCAATATAGACCCCCATAAGCGCTTCATTAATCCTGTCAATCATGGGGGTCAATACAGCCCCCCATAAACCCCTAATTAACCCTGTCATTCATGGGGGTCAATACAGGCCCCCATAAGCACTTCATTAACCCTGTCCCTCATGGGGGTCAATACAGACCCCCATAAGCACTTCATTAACCCTGTCACTCATGGGGTTCAATACAGACCCCCATAAACCCCTAATTAACCCTGTCACTCATGGGGGTCAATACAGACCCCCATAAGCAGTTCATTAACCCCCTCACACATGGGGGTCAATACAGACCCCCATAAACCCCTAATTAACCCTGTCACTCATGGGGGTCAATACAGACCCCATAAACCCCTAATTAACCCTGTCATTCATGGGGGTCAATATAGACCCCCATAAGTCCTTCATTAACCCTGTCACTCATGGGGGTCAATACAGCCCCCCATAAGCCCTTAATTAACCCCCTCACTCATGGGGGTCAATACAGCCCCCCATAAGCCCTTAATTAACCCCCTCACTGATGGGGGTCAATACAGACCTCCATAAACTGCTACTTAACCCTGTCACTCATGGGGGTCCATACAGACCCTCATAAGCCTCTATTTAACCCCTTCAGTCCCATAAGGGTGTATTATTACCATTATGGGCCTGTTACAACCCAACATTAACCACATAAGTTCCATGACGGTCCTCAAGGACCATCATGACACTACGTATAAACACTACACTGCACTATACCCCCCAATAAACCATTAAATATCAACTAAACACCCTCTACACTAACCTATTAACAAATACACTACCTACCTACCCCCTAATAACCCCCACCACTCTAATTACAGAAATCAAAAAAGCCTAAAGTCACAAAAAAAAATCTACATTACATAAAATAAAAAAACCTAAGTCACAAAAAAAAGGAACATTACAGAAAATAAAAAAAAACATTACAACCCCCCCATTACAGAAAAAAATTTTTTACACACCTGAAAAGGAAATACATATAATACAATTCAATACAATACAATACAATACACCCCTATCTAATATACAATACATCCTATCTATCTAATATACATCCCCCAATCTATCTAAATAAATACCATAATCTAATATACATCCCCCAATCTATCTAAATAAATACCATAATCTAATATACATCCTCCAATCTATCTAAATAAATACCATAATCTAATATACATCCTCCAATCTATCTAAATAAATACCATAATCTAATATACATCCTCCAATCTATCTAAATAAATACCATAATCTAATATACATCCTATCTATATAATAATACATCCCCAATCTATCTAAATAAATACCACAATCTAATATATAATACATCCTATGCTATCTATATAAAACACATACCCCTAGCTAACATACAATAAATGCTATCTATATATAAAATATAATCTAATTCTACGCTAAAATAAAATAATTAAGACCACTTACCTTTGCAGATGTCCATTCAGATCAGCCACCTAGGGAAAAAAAAATAAAAAAATTAGTTTAATTTAGTTACAGTACATTAAGAAACATTCTATACATTCTAAATATTCTACTCACCTTTCCGGCATACATAAAAGCAAAATAAAATAAACATAATCTACATTATACTTACCTCCCCGTGATGTCTCCGGCCTCCTCCGCCTCCTCTTCTGCCACGCCCTGTAAAAAAATAAAAATAATAATAATACTTATATCCGCACTCACAAACATCCCGGACACTAATGAAGCTCCCGGAGACTTTTCCGGAAGAAAATAGGCTATGGCGCCTTCTGATTGGTTGAAAACGCTGTCTATCAAATTCACCCAATCAGGAGGCGCCAATGTTTGAGCCAATCAGAAAGGGATACACCCTAAAATCCCACTCTGATTGGATAATGCACCTGTCAATCTTTATTTAAACCAATCACAAGGCACAGATGCCTTCAGCCAATCACAATGGAATACACCCCCACAGGGTGATTGGTTGGAGCATCTGCGCATTCTGATTGGTTGCACTGACAATAGCCAATCACAATGGAATACACCCCCACGTACTGATTGGTGAAGGATTTGCGCATTCTCATTGGCTATTGTTAATGTCAATTAATATTACAGCCAATGGGAAGGCGCAGATGTCTTCACCAATCAGTACGTGGGGGTATATTCCATTGTGATTTGCTGATGGCAATAAAGCCTTCGGATTGGTTCAAATAAAGATTGACAGGTGTGTTATCCAATCAGCGTGGTATTTTGAGGTGTATCCCTTTCTCATTGGTTCACAATTGGGGTCTTCTCATTGGCTGAATTTGATAGACAGCATTTTCAGCCAATCAAAAGCCGCCATTGCCAATTTTATTCTGGAACACTCTGTAAGGAACTTCATTAGCGTCGGAGACATCCGCCAGGGCGGATGTGTGTCGTTTTTGTTTTGTTTTTGTTTGTTTTTTTCGCGCGGATGCTTCCAGGGCCCATCCGGGGCAGAACACCAGGAGGCCGGAGACATCGCGGGGAGGTAAGTACAATGTAGATTGTGTTTATTTCACTTTGTTTTATGTTTATGTATGTGTACTAATGTTATGTTTATTTTTATCAGGGGCAGCGCCGCAGAGGCAAAGATGAAGGAGGACGGGACATGCTGGAAAGGTGAGTATAATCTTTAGAATGTTTAGTTATTTTATGTAAACGTGTTGTATTATTTTTTTTTATCTTTTTTACCCTAGGTTGGTGATCTGAAGAAACATCTCAAAGGTAAGTGGTCTTAATTATTTTATTCTAGCTTAGAATTAGGGTTGCTATATAGAGATAGCTTGTATTGTATATTAGATAGATAGGGGGTGTATAGTATATAGATAATATTTATTGTATATTAGATAGATAGATAGATAGATAGATAGATAGATAGATAGATAGATAGATAGATAGGGGGATGTATATTACATAGGGGGATTGTGATGGAGGGCCACCAGGGGTCACAAGAGAGCTCTGTAAGACTTCTCTCCTGAGAATGCAAAGAGTTAACTCCAGGCAGTTATCAGATGCTAATGGAAGCCCAGCTGTGAACTGCCTTTAAAAGCAGCAGAGAGATGGGTGGAATCTCTCTCACTTAGGCTTGGGCCTAAGAGCTGTGAGCTGTGAGCTGTGAACTGTGAACTGTGAACTGTGAGCTGTGAGCTGTGAGCTGTGAGCTGTGAGCGGTGAGCGGTGAGCGGTGAGCGGTGAGCGGTGAGTTTCAAGCTGTGAGCTGTGAGCAGTGAGCGGTGAGCGGTGAGCTGTGAGCGGTGAGCGGTGAGTTTCGAGCTGTGAGCTGTGAGCGGTGAGCGGTGAGGGGTGAGCGGTGAGCTGTGAGCGGTGAGCTGTGAGCTGTGAGCGGTGAGCTGTGAGCTGTGAGCGGTGAGCGGTGAGCTGTGAGCTGTGTGTGTAGCTGCTGTTTGGATCCTAAGAGCTGTGAGCTGTGAGCGGTGAGCTGTGAGCTGCGAGTTTCGAGCCGTGAGCGGTGTGTGTAGCTGCTGTTTGGATCCTGAGAGCTGGGATTTGTGCTGAAGCGAGACAGTCGAGAAGACTGCTGTGTTCCAGAGTTTGCTCACAGAGAAGACTTCTGTGGCATCGGAGATATACCACTGAGTAAGGATTTATCTGAAGACCCCATCCCTAAGAAGCCAGATGCAATAAGGGAAAACAAAGGTTGGTGATCAATGCATTTTATTCTCATCATATCCAGAGAAGGATTACAAAGGCCCCAGGGAGAAGAAGAGTGCATTAAGTGAGAGTAAGAGTCCCTTATCACAAGAGGGTGACAAGGGTCCCTGGGGTGAAGCATAAGGGAGAGAAGGGCGGGCCCTATGCTTCCTCCGCAAAGGTGTAAAGAGTACCGTGGAAGAGACTTCCAGATGTACTAGAGGCTATGTGTATCCTGACCACAAGGTGGCAGAAGCAGTAAGAAGAGATTATGTGTATCCTGACCACAAGGTGGCAGTAGAAGTAAGAAGAGATTATGTGTATCCTGACCACAAGGTGGCAGTAGAAGTAAGAGATTATGTGTATCCTGACCACAAGGTGGCAGTAGAAGTAAGAAGAGATTCTGTGTATCCTGACCACAAGGTGGCAGTAGCAGTAAGAAGAGGACAAGTCCTTAAAAGATACAAGATTAAAGCAGAGAGCTTACACTGTGGACTGTATTAATATTATACCTGCAGGCCGAGAAGCGGTCTCAGGGATAGTCAGGGCGTTCCTGGTTATAGTAAGCCCATTTATGTAGATTTTTATTTCATTGCTGAGGATAAGCACTGTTTTTCTTTCTGTTGGCGCTTACAAATAAACAGCCGTAAAATTAAGCCTCTGACAAGCCTACTGTGTTTTCCTCCCTAAAAACGTTAAAGAGCAGGACGTGAACCCCGTCAGAAGGGGGGGCTCTGTTACAGGATGCATATTAGATGGGAGGATGTATATTAAATAGGGGTGTATTGTATTGTATTTAATTGTATTGTATTTATCGGCGTATAACACGCACTCTTTCTCCCGGAAAATAGGGGTCAAATGATAGGTGCGTGTTATACGCCGATATTCCCTCCTCCCTCCTCCTCCTCAACCCCCCCTCCTCAACCTAAACCCCCCTAAGGTTGAGAAGGGGGGTTTAGGTTGAGAAGGGGGGTTGAGGATGGGGAGGGGGGTTGAGGATGGGGAGGGGGGTTGAGGATGGGGAGGGGGGTTGAGAAGGGGGGTTGAGGATGGGGAGGGGGGTTTAGGTTGAGGGGGGTTTAGGTTGAGGGGGGTTTAGGTTGAGGATGGGGGGTTGAAGATGAGGGGGTTGAGGATGAGGAGGGAGGTTGAGGAGGGGGTTGAGGAAGGAGGATGAGGATGAGGATGGGGGGTGGAGGAGGGGGTTGAGGATGGGGGTTGAGGATGGGAGGGTTGAGGTTGAGGATGAGGGGGGTTTGAGGATGAGGGGGGTTTGAGGATGAGGGGGGTTTGAGGATGAGGGGGGTTTGAGGATGAGGATGGGGAGGTTGAGGTTGAGGATGGGGAGGTTGAGGTTGAGGATGGGGAGGTTGAGGTTGAGGATGGGGAGGTTGAGGATGGGGAGGTTGAGGATGGGGGGGTTGATGATGGGGGGGTTGAGGATGGGGGGGTTGAGGATGGGGGGTTGAGGATGAGGAGGGGGGTTGAGGATGAGGAGGGGGGTTGAGGATGAGGAGTGGGGTTGAGGAGGGAGGATGATGAGGGAGGTTGAGGATGGGGGGGTTGAGGAGGGGGTTGAGGAGGAGCAGCGATTTCTGAGTAAACTTTTGTTAAAACAGTTGCTTTTACTGTCATTTTACGTTATTTACCTTATAAGTGTTAATAATATTAATAAAAAAGTTCTGAGCTACACTTATATTGCTTCAAAGTTTTTTATTTTAAATTAAAAAAAATTCCCCTGAAATTTCCTTAAAATGAGGTGCGTGTTATACGCCGATAAATGTGGTAATTGTATTGTACTGTATTTAATTGTATTGTGTGTGATTTTTTTTTTTTTCTGTAGTGCGGGTAGGGGGGGGGTTGTAATGTATTTTTTTTTTCTGTAATGTACATTTTTTATTATTTTAGTTTTTTTGATTTCTGTAATTACAGTAGTGGGGAGGGGGTTATTAGGGGGTAGGTAGTGTAGTGTAGGTGTTAATAGGTTAGTATAGAGGCTGTTTAGTTGATATTTAATGTTTTATTGGGGGGTATAGTGCAGTGTAGTGTTTATACTTAGTGTCATGATGATCCTTGAGGACCGTCATGGCACTTATGTGGTTAATGTTGGGTTGAACAGGCCCATGATGGTCATAATATACCCTTATGGGAATGATGGGGTTAAATAGAGGCTTATGAGGGTCTGGATAGACCCCCATAAGTGACCGGGTTAAAATGGTGTAGTGCTTACACATTGGGTCATGGGGGTCCTGGATGACCCTCATGGCACTTATAGTGTTATTACATGCGCTCATTAGGGTGTTAGAGGGGTCTATATAGTTGAGGCACACAGTACACTCACATTGTGTGGCAAACAGCATTTCAACACTTTCTTTTATTGACCGTATTTTTTTGACGGGCAAGTCGCTAGTTATAATAATAATAATAATAATAATAATAATAATAATAATAATAATAATAATTATTATTATTAACATATATAGTTGTTAGCATGCAAGTTGTTGCTAACGCTTGCGGGCTCGCTTAGCGAGGGCAGTGGGCGAGGGCCTCAGTTGCAAGGCGCTCCATGCCAGCAACTGCGACCCTCGCAAACTTAACGTCGCAATGCAAACACCATACGACACACGTTAACACACATTACGGCCTTGCAACACTCGGACGCAACTCGCGAACATTACAAAATTCAAAACACAATAAATACACACAACACATACATAAAAAGCTTACCTGCAGCACCAGGGAGCGCCCAGGACCTCAAAAAAGCAACTTACACCTTCATTTAAATAAAAATAACACACTTTAGACAGTCATAAAAATCGCTAAGCGACAGAAAAAATGGCTGACGAACAAAACGAAAACGAGGCTACAGCACTCTCAACACGCAAAACACCACGAAGCACCTACGGATAATCCGCAAAGACGCATAACACAGATAACCCACCATTTTACGCCAATGCGGAAGTACACCACTACACTAACGGTTTGGCCTCGCACACGCACACCATTACACTGCACACATTCATGACGCTTACACAGCAGCTCCACACCACTAATGCTGCAGTAACATCAAAACAGATTGTCAGCTCTTCAACACAATGCTTCAAAATACGTAAAGTATATTCATTTATTAATGTCTTATATATGTCATTATTACACACCAAACAGCATTAGCTACCTTACAATTTCATTGCGTCATTTTTTGACGGGCAATTCGCTAGTAAGTAATAATAAGCTGCGCACAATGTATATAATAATAATAATAATAATAATAATAATAATAATTATATACAGATAACAATATAAATGCTGAGGTGTAACCTCCAAGGGCCTCATTAAATTCCAATTTGGCTAATTGAATAAGGCTCTAAATAAGCACAGAACATATTTTTTTTAAAGAAGTTTTAATTTAGTGAGCATCTATCCAAAACTCAGGTCTCACTAACTAAAAACTTCTCTAAAAAAAATATGCTATGTGCTTATTTGGAGCCCTATTCAATTCGCCAAATCACAATTAAATGAGGCCCCATGTCTGTGCATTAGATCTTACACGAAGTCACTTCCGGGTGGACCAACATGGCCGGCAGAGCTCCCATTGATTGAAATTTCGTGATGTCATAATTACTGGACGAAAGCTGAACCTCGTGAGTGATCCATGTGTAATAATCTGTATAAGATCTGTCATTATCTAAAGTTATTGTGTGTGATCTATATGTACAGAAATATATATATATATACAGTGTGTGTGTGATCTATA
>JAPZIH010000841.1:79232-109232 GCA_027410445.1 Discoglossus pictus | reverse complement strand
TTTGCCTGTGGTGGCACAGGACTCGTATCATATCATGGTGAACCTGACCTCTGACCCCTCCACACACCCTGCTCTCCTTACCCACCTCCCTACTCTGATCCCCACATTGCTGAGCCGTGTGCAGGATTCCTGTTGTGCATTTGCGGACTCGGTCTGCACGGTGCTTTGCAATCTGAGCCGCGAGGAGGGGTCCTGCCACATAGTTCTGCGCGCTCTGCAGGGGCAGGGCCTATACCAGCTGGTAGACATGCTCTGCACCCCTAAATACAACTCCAGGGCCACACTGGAGTACGTTGGGCCACTAATGTGCAACCTGACACAGCTTCCTGAGGGCAGAGACTTTATACTGGACCGATCAAGGTAAGACCCCCACATATACTGCCCCGAGAACCCTCCTATCTTACTGCGCTGAGTCAATACAGAAGCCCCCCATCCTATATATACTGCCCCAAGCCCCCTATAAATCATACTGCCCTGAGTCCATTAAATACAGAGACCCCCATCTTATATAAATATATATATTATTATTATTATTATCTTTATTTATATCGCGCCAACATATTCTGTAGCGCTGTACAGGGGTTTAGTACATGGCAAAAAACAAACTTAACATCTTATAAAGAATGGGGGGCCCTGTTTTTGAGCTTAAAATCAAATGTACCTAGTTTCCAAGGCACTGACACAAGATTGAAAACTTACAATCTAAGGGTTTAGGTGTGATACAAGAGGGTGACAAATGCAAGATGGCGTCGTGAAAGCAATGTGTTCAGTCAGGTGGAGGGGTCTGTTGTACTGTAGAGTGCGGGAGTGCGCAGTTGTAATTATAAAGGCTGAAGGTGATAAGATTTTTTAAACAGGTGAGTTTTTAGTGATTTTTTTTTTTTTTTTTTTTTTTTAAAGGTTTTGAGGCAGGAAGATAATGGAGCGAGGCAAGGAGTATACATATATACACACACATATACATACATCCATACATACATACACACATACACACATACATACTGTGACAGGGACGGCTTTTTGCTACCGGTTGCTCCTGTGATTTTCCCATAAACCACAGAGTCCGATATACTTTTAGCTTTGTTTTAATAAAGGCTTACAAAAAACAAACAATAGCTTAACTTCAGCATAAAAGAAACATCTACAGAAACGGGCTTGCTAATTTTCAGGAACACCCTGACTAGCCCTGAGACCGCTTCTCGGTCTGCAGGTAAAACAAGAACTGTTCACACAGAGGGGTGGTACCTTTAAGTTCAGTCTCTTTCAGCTTCTCAGCTGCAATGGATCCTTTGTCGGTCCTCTACTTTTACAGTAGACAGCCTCTCAGGTGAGTATTGTTGCAGTCACACAGACTGTTCCTCTTACTGGCAACTTCCTGTGCTGCTCTGGAAATCCTGCCAGGTCCTGTTCAGGGGCTCTGTCTCTTCCTCCTCTCAGGTCACTCTGAAGCACTCGGTGCCTCTTCTTAAGCTGCTGGCTGTATTCTCCAGGCATCCCAGTTTACTTGCCAGTGTCTCTCTGTACTTTAATCTGCATTATAAGCAGTCTTCCTGACTGTCTTACTTCAGAGCTTTTATCAGCTCAGTGCTCAGGATCCAGTCTTCCTGTCTCACAGATTCTCCCATAGACTGCAGCTCCTCACAGACTCCTCACAGACTCCTCACAGACTCCTCACAGACTCCTCACAGACTCCTCACAGACTCCTCACAGACTCCTCACAGACTCCTCACAGACTCCTCACAGACTCCTCACCGCACTTAGGCCAGAGTCTAATCAGCCACCCCCTGCTGAGTGCTCAGTAGTCCTTTTAAGGCAGAATGTAGCTGGGCTTAATTAGTCTGTTTTAGGAGGCTTAACCCTTTCACCTCCCAGGGGAGAAGTCTTGATGAGCTCTCTTCTGACCCCTGGTGGCACTCCATCACAATACATACATACACATATACATACATACATATACATAGATATACATACATACACAAATACACATATATATATACATACATACATACATACATACATACATATATATATATACATACAGTGGGGGGGTATTTGATCCCCTGCTGATTTTGAGCGTTTGTCCCCTGACCCGTCTATCACATATATAGTTGTGAGCATATGAGCCGTTGCTCACGCATGCCGGCTCTTCGTAACGCAAACATCATACGAGACACGTTAGCACACATTACGACCTTGAAAAAATTGGCCGCAACCCGCGGACATGAAAAAATGAAAAACACAATAAATACACACAGCACATACATAAAAAGCTTACCTACAGCAAGAGGGAGCGCCCAGGAGCTCAAAAAATGAAGTTACACCCCTATTTAACTCAAAATAAGAGTTTATACACTAAAAAATTCTCTAAGCGAGAGAAAAAATGGCCGACAAACAAAACGAAAACGAGGCTACAGCACTCTAAACACCACAAAACACCTACGGATATTCCGCTACAGACGCATACCACACATTAGCCGCCATTTTAGAACAATAACTTATACAATGCGGAAGTACACAGCTACGCTAACGGTTTGGTCTTGCGCATGCACACCATTACACTGCGCACATTCACCCCGCTTACACAGCAGCTCCACACCACTAATGCTGCAGCAACATCAAAACAGATTGCCAGCTCTTCAACACAATGCTTCAAAATAGGTAAAGTATATTAATTTATTAACGTATTATTTATTTGATTATTATACACCAAACAGCATTAGCTCACTTACAATTTCATTGCCACCATTTTTTGACAGGCAATTCGCTAGTATTTCTATATTTATTGGGCGGTTTAACCGTGAGAGACAGAAAAGAAAAAAACAAGAAAAACTCAGGTCAAAAAAAGATATAATTTGATTTGCAGGTCAATGAGGGAAATAAGTATTTGACCCCTTGGACTTAACACTTGGTGGCAAAACCCTTGTTGGCAATTACATAGGTCAGACGTCTCTTGTAGCTGGCCACCAGGTTTGCCCACATCTCAGGAGGGATTTTGTCCTCTTTGTAGATCCTCTCCAAGTCAATAAGGTTTCGAGGCTGATGTTTGGCAACTCGAACCTTCAGCTCCTTCACAGATTGTCTATGGGATTAAGGTCTGGGTACTGGCTAGGCCACTAAAGGACCTTAATGTGCTTCTTCTTGAGCCACTCCTTTGTTGCCTTGGCTGTGTGTTTTGGGTCATTGTCATGCTGGGATACCCATCTACCACCCATTTTCAGTGCCCTGTCTGAGGGAAGGAGGTTCTCACCCAAGATTTGACGGTACATGGACCCGTCCATCGTCCCTTTGATGCGGTGCAGTTGTCCTGTCCCCTTAGCAGAAAAACACCCCCAAAGCATAATGTTTCCACCTCCATGTTTGACGGTGTGGATGGTGTTCTTGGGATCATAGGCAGCATTCAGTTGAGTTGATGCCAACAAGCTTGATTTTGGTCTCACCTGACCCCAACACTTTCACCCTAGTTCTCCTCTGAATCCTTCAGATGTTCATTGGCGATCTTCAGACGGGCCTGTATATGGGCTTTCTTGAGCAGGGGGACCATGCGGGCGCCGCAGGATTTCAGTCCTTCACACTGTAGTGTCTTGCCAATTGTTTTCTTGGTGACTGGTCCCAGCTGCCTTGAGATCATCATCAAGATCCTCCCGTGTAGTTCTGGGCTGATTCCTCCCCGTTCTCATGATCATTGAGACTCCCCGAGGTGAGATCTTGCATGGAGCGCCAGACAGAGGGAGACTGGCCGTTATTTTGTGTTTCTTCCATTTGCAAATAATTGCACCAACTTGTTGTCACCTTCTCACCAAGCTGCTTGGCGAGGGTCTTGTAGCGCATTCCAGCCTTGTGTAGGTCTACAATCTTGTCCCTGACATCCTTGGACAGCTCTTCGGTCTTGGCCATGGTGGAGAATTTGGAATCTGATTGATTGCTGCTGTGGACAGGTGTCTTTTATACAGGTAACGAGATGAGATTAGGAGCACTCCCTTTAAGAGAGTGCTCCTAATCTCAGCTCGTTACCCGTATAAAAGACACCCGGGAGCCAGAAATCTTGCTGATTGATAGGGGGTCAAATACTTATTTCCCTCCCTGACCTGCAAATCAATTTATAACTTTTCCGACTTGTGTTTTTCTTGTTTTTTTTTTTTTGTCTCTCACTGTTATTAAATACAGAAATATAGCCAGGTCATCTCTGGTCAGCGGACAAGCGGTCAATATCAGCTGGGGGTCAAATACTACCCCCCCCCCACTGTGTGTATATATACTTGCCTGAGCCCCCTATTAATCATACTGTCCTGAACCCATTAAATATAGAGACCCCCTCTCCACCACAATACACAACTCCCAGAGAGACCCCCTCTCCATCACAATACACAACTCCCAGAGAGACCCCCTCTCCATCACAATACACAACTCCCAGAGAGACCCCCTCTCTACCACAATACACAACTCCCAGAGAGACCCCCCTCTCTACCACAATACACAACTCCCAGAGAGACCCCCCTCTCCACCACAATACACAACTCCCAGAGAGACCCCCCTCTCCACCACAATACACAACTCCCAGAGAGACCCCCCTCTCCACCACAATACACAACTCCCAGAGAGACCCCCCTCTCCACCACAATACACAACTCCCAGAGAGACCCCCCTCTCCACCACAATACACAACTCACAGAGAGACCCCCCTCTCCACCACAATACACAACTCACAGAGAGACCCCCTGTCATGATTCCCCTGAACCCCCTTTGGGGTCAGTAAAATTTTAGTTGTTTAATATGCTTTTATGTTAATTTGATTATCCTATATGTGTTATGTCATGTTAATTAATATGTAAAATGTTATGCTATGTTATGTTGATGACTATATGATTAATTGTGTCCAGTGTGTAAGGAGTTAAATGGTTTAGAATGTTGTGTGGTCGGTGGTAACTGTCAGAGAGGGGAGAGAGCAGTTGGCAGTTGAGTTTTTTCTGACAGAGAGAGAGAGATGTATTGGTGTCTCTGAGGGCAGTTGAGATAATGCTGGGTTGAATGTCTTAAAGTAATATATATATATATATATGTTCCTAAGCCAAGGGAAGAATACATATATTGAAGACAGATATGCTCCTATCTAAAAATGGAGGTAAGAAGATAACCGCAATGACTGTATGAATGAAGTTGCTGGTATGATGCCTTATAGATGAGCCCTTGTCCACAGAAATAAAAACTGTTTCTGATTTCTTATAATGCTGAGCCTGCATTTATATTCTTAAAGACTACATCTAATTTAAGAGACATCAGCTGTCTTAGTGAAGAGATCAAAAGAATCTGGTAGATCTGCTGGGTAGGTTTGGCAATAACAGCCATATCAAGCCCGACTGAGAAGCAGTAGATCGTGACACCCCCTCTCCACCACAGTACACAACTCCCAGAGAGACCGCCTCTCCACCACAATACACAACTCCCAGAGAGACCGCCTCTCCACCACAATACACAACTCCCAGAGAGACCCCCTCTCCACCACAATACACAACTCCCAGAGAGACCCCCTCTCCACCACAATACACAACTCCTAGAGAGACCCCCTCTCCACCACAATACACAACTCCCAGAGAGACCCCCTCTCCACCACAGTACACAACTTCCAGACACCCCACCACATTGCACAACTCCCGCACACCCCACCACATTGCACGACTCCCGCACACCCCACCACATTGCACGACTCCCGCACACCCCACCACATTGCACGACTCCCGCACACCCCACCACATTGCACGACTCCCGCACACCCCACCACATTGCACGACTCCCGCACACCCCACCACATTGCACGACTCCCGCACACCCCACCACATTGCACGACTCCCGCACACCCCACCACATTGCACGACTCCCGCACACCCCACCACATTGCACGACTCCCGCACACCCCACCACATTGCACGACTCCCCCACACCCCACCACATTGCACGACTCCCGCACACCCCACCACATTGCACGACTCCCGCACACCCCACCACATTGCACGACTCCCGCACACCCCACCACATTGCACGACTCCCGCACACCCCACCACATTGCACGACTCCCGCACACCCCACCACATTGCACGACTCCCGCACACCCTTATATTAATGTGCAGACTCACTGTCAAAAGGAAAAGATCCTCCCTATGCATCTGTGACCAGTATTGATTAGTTATAGTTTGTGCCCTATGTTTATCTGCATGGCATTGTGTGTCTGTCCTAGTTGTATCTACGAGTCATTGTGAGTCTGTGTGTCTGTCCTAGTTGTATCTACGAGTCATTGTGAGTCTGTGTGTCTGTCCTAGTTGTATCTACGAGTCATTGTGAGTCTGTGTGTCTGTCCTAGTTGTATCTACGAGTCATTGTGAGTCTGTGTGTCTGTCCTAGTTGTATCTACGAGTCATTGTGAGTCTGTGTGTCTGTCCTAGTTGTATCTACGAGTCATTGTGAGTCTGTGTGTCTGTCCTAGGTGTATCTACGAGTCATTGTGAGTCTGTGTGTCTGTCCTAGGTGTGTGGTTCAGCGCCTGCTCCCGTACACTCAGTCTGGAGGGTCCACTGTGCGCAGAGGAGGAATTATAGGAACCCTGAGGAACTGCTGCTTCCATCACAGTGAGTGACACCTGGAGTATAGAGGAGGGGAGGATGTGGGAGTGTGGAAGAGGTGAGAGAGCAGAGGGACGAAGGAGAAGAGGAGAGAGAGAGGAGGGATGTGGGAGTGTGGAAGAGGTGAGAGAGCAGAGGAGAAGAGGAGAGAGAGAGGAGGGATGTGGGAGTGTGGAAGAGGTGAGAGAGCAGAGGGACGGAGGAGAAGAGGAGAGAGAGGAGGGATGTGGGAGTGTGGAAGAGGTGAGAGAGCAGAGGGACGGAGGAGAAGAGGAGAGAGAGGAGGGATGTGGGAGTGTGGAAGAGGTGAGAGAGCAGAGGGACGGAGGAGAAGAGGAGAGAGAGAGGAGGGACGGAGGAGAAGAGGAGAGATGGAAGATACAAGACTAGAATGGAGCGAAGAGACAGAAGATAGAGGAGATGTAGATGTCTATTAATATTAACCTTTTACCTTTTTGTGGTTTAACAATTTACAAAACAATGGAGGTCCTGTTAATGAACTTAAAATCAAACAAAGAGCCTTCCCTAAAGCACCAAACAAGATTGAAAACTCGCAAACTTACAGTCTAGAGGTAAAGGTATAGAAAGGTTCGTTACGACGCACATATTAAGGCTGAAGGCTTCATTAATTAAATGCATTTGTAGTTAGTGTTTGAAGGCCTTGAGGTAGGAGGATAATCTAGTGGAGAAAGGCAAGGAGTTTCAAGGAATAGGGGCAGCGCAAGAAAAGTCCTGAAGGTGGCAATGAGATTAGGCGATAAGAGAGGGAAGAAGAACGTCATTAGCAGAGTGAAGCGGCTGGTTGTACGAGAGCAGAAATGTACGTGGGGAATTATAATTATACTCTGAGACTATGGGAAGCCAACGGCGAGTCTAGAGGAGGGGTCATTATGGACGGGTGATGGGGGCCAGCGAGGAGAGAGTTTAAATAGTTGAGGCAAGATATGATAAGTACCGTCTTGTGAGAGAAAGGGACGTCTGGTGATGTTTTTAGGTGAAAATGACAAGATTAGTGATTGATTGTATGTGAGGAATGAAAGAGATGGCGGGATCCAGGAGACCCCAAGACAACGGGCCTGGGAGGTGGGCGTGATGAGGAGAGATATGTGAGGAGTGAAAGAGATGGCGGGATCCAGGAGACCCCAAGACAACAGGCCTGGGAGGTGGGCGTGATGGTGAGAGATATGTGAGGAGTGGAAGAGATGGCGGGATCCAGGAGACCCCAAGACACCGGGCCTGGGAGGTGGGCGTGATGAGAGATATGTGAGGAGTGAAAGAGAGGTCAGGATCCAGGAGAACCCCAAGACTACGGGCCTGGGAGGTGGGCGTGATGAGGAGAGATATGTGAGGAGTGAAAGAGATGGCGGGATCCAGGAGACCCCAAGACAACAGGCCTGGGAGGTGGGCGTGATGGTGAGAGATATGTGAGGAGTGGAAGAGATGGCGGGATCCAGGAGACCCCAAGACAACAGGCCTGGGAGGTGGGCGTGATGAGGAGAGATATGTGAGGAGTGAAAGAGATGGCGGGATCCAGGAGACCCCAAGACTACGGGCCTGGGAGGTGGGCGTGATGAGGAGAGATATGTGAGGAGTGAAAGAGATGGCGGGATCCATGAGACCCCAAGACTACGGGCCTGGGAGGTGGGCGTGATGAGGAGAGATATGTGAGGAGTGAAAGAGATGGCGGGATCCATGAGACCCCAAGACTACGGGCCTGGGAGGTGGGCGTGATGAGGAGAGATATGTGAGGAGTGAAAGAGATGGCAGGATCCAGGAGACCCCAAGACTACGGGTCTGGGAGGTGGGTGTAATGGTGAGAGATATGTGAGGAGTGAAAGAGATGGCGGGATCCAGGAGACCCCAAGACTACGGGCCTGGGAGGTGGGCGTGATGAGGAGAGATATGTGAGGAGTGAATGCTAGTGATGAGGGTCCTAATCTGTCCATATAACACCCAGGGATATGATGTGACATGCCCCCCCCCCCCCCCCCCCTCCCCATGGTACACACCGCTATGTCATGGTTGGTGTCCTCCATGTGACACAGGGGCCCCATTCCTCGGATTCTGTCTTTACACCCAGTGACCTCCATGTTGTTTCCATGCAGGGGACCACGCCTGGCTTCTCGGAGATGAGGTGGATCTGCTGCCATTCCTGTTGTTGCCCTTGGCTGGTGGTGAAGAGTTCACAGAAGAAGAGATGGAAAGTAAGATGGGAGTGCAGAGTGGCGGTATGACGGGGAGTGCAGAGTGGCGGTATGACGGGGAGTGCAGAGTGGCGGTATGACGGGGAGTGCAGAGTGGCGGTATGACGGGGAGTGCAGAGTGGCGGTATGACGGGGAGTGCAGAGTGGCGGTATGACGGGGAGTGCAGAGTGGCGGGATGACGGGGAGTGCAGAGTGGCGGTATGACGGGGAGTGGCGGTATGACGGGGAGTGGCGGTATGCCGGGGAGTGGCGGTATGACGGGGAGTGGCGGTATGACGGGGAGTGGCGGTATGACGGGGAGTGGCGGTATGACGGGGAGTGCAGAGTGGCGGTATGACGGGGAGTGGCGGTATGACGGGGAGTGGCGGTATGACGGGGAGTGCAGAGTGGCGGTATGACGGGGAGTGCAGAGTGGCGGTATGACGGGGAGTGCAGAGTGGCGGTATGACGGGGAGTGGCGGTATGACGGGGAGTGGCGGTATGACGGGGAGTGGCGGTATGACGGGGAGTGGCGGTATGACGGGGAGTGGCGGTATGACGGGGAGTGCAGAGTGGCGGTATGACGGGGAGTGCAGAGTGCAGGCTGTGTCTCTTTCCTTGTAATGTCTCTCTCTTCTCAGCTCTCCCCCCAGACCTACAGTATCTCACGGAGGACAAGAAGAGAGAGTCTGATCCCGATATCAGGAAGATGCTGATAGAGACTGTGCAGCTGGTGAGACATCGTGAGACACACGGATATCTGTCACTCTCTCTCCCTCTGTATCTGTCACTCTCACTGTGTATCTCACACTCTGTCACTGTCACTCTCGCCCCCAGTCTGTCACTCTCACTGTGTGTATCTCTCAGCCTGTCTCTGACTGTCTCTCCCTCTGTATCTGTCACTCTCTCTGTGTATCTCTCAGCCTGTCTCTGACTATCTCTCCCTCTGTATCTGTCACTCTCTCTGTGTATCTCTCAGCCTGTCTCTGACTGTCTCTCCTTTCCTCTCTCTCTTTAGCTCTGTGCTACCCCCGAGGGACGCCGGATTGTGAAGAAGAGAGGGACATATCTAATAATGAGAGCGCTGCATTCTTGGGAAAAAGAGGCTGATGTGAAGAGAGCGTGTGAGAGGCTCATACAGGTGCGGTCTGGGGATGTCTCTCACATTGCGTCGGAGTCTCTTTCTGTTCTGAATCGTGACAGAGGTTCCCAGAGTAAAGATAATAAAGAGAGAGCGCGGGTGACTCTATTGGAGACCCCTCAGTGTGCACTCTCTGTGAGCTCTGGGCGTGACTGGTGCCCCCCCCCCCCCCCCCCCCCGGTGTCACATCATTCCCACCAGGACGCCCCCATTTTACTCTCCTTAATTATGGTCTTGAGGTTCCATCAGTTGCCCTGGTCATCTCTCCAGACTGGTGGGTGTCTCTGATACTTTAGGTCTCTCTGTGTCTCGCTGTCTCTCACATTCTGAGAGTCGGTCTCTCTGATACTTTAGGTCTCTCCGTGTCTCGCTGTCTCTCACATTCTGAGAGTCTGTCTCTCTGATACTTTAGGTCTCTTCGTGTCTCGCTGTCTCTCACATTCTGAGAGTCTGTCTCTCTGATACTTTAGGTCTCTCCGTGTCTCGCTGTCTCGCAGATTCTGAGAGTCTGTCTCTCTGATACTTTAGGTCTCTTCGTGTCTCGCTGTCTCTCACATTCTGAGAGTCTGTCTCTCTGATACTTTAGGTCTCTCCGTGTCTCGCTGTCTCGCAGATTCTGAGAGTCTGTCTCTGATACTTTAGGTCTCTCCGTGTCTCGCTGTCTCTCACATTCTGAGAGTCTGTCTCTGATACTTTAGGTCTCTCCGTGTCTCGCTGTCTCTCACATTCTGAGAGTCTGTCTCTGATACTTTAGGTCTCTCCGTGTCTCGCTGTCTCTCACATTCTGAGAGTCTGTCTCTGATACTTTAGGTCTCTCCGTGTCTCGCTGTCTCTCACATTCTGAGAGTCTGTCTCTGATACTTTAGGTCTCTCCGTGTCTCGCTGTCTCTTACATTCTGAGAGTCTGTCTCTGATACTTTAGGTCTCTCCGTGTCTCGCTGTCTCGCAGATTCTGAGAGTCGGTCTCTCTGATACTTTAGGTCTCTCCGTGTCTTGCTGTCTCTCACATTCTGAGAGTCTGTCTCTGATACTTTAGGTCTCTCCGTGTCTTGCTGTCTCTCACATTCTGAGAGTCTGTCTCTCTGATACTTTAGGTCTCTCCGTGTCTTGCTGTCTCTCACATTCTGAGAGTCTGTCTCTGATACTTTAGGTCTCTCTGTGTCTTGCTGTCTCTCACATTCTGAGAGTCTGTCTCTGATACTTTAGGTCTCTCTGTGTCTTGCTGTCTCTCACATTCTGAGAGTCTGTCTCTGATACTTTAGGTCTCTCCGTGTCTCGCTGTCTCGCAGATTCTGAGAGTCTGTCTCTGATACTTTAGGTCTCTCCGTGTCTTGCTGTCTCTCACATTCTGAGAGTCTGTCTCTGATACTTTAGGTCTCTCCGTGTCTTGCTGTCTCGCAGATTCTGAGAGTCTGTCTCTGATACTTTAGGTCTCTCCGTGTCTTGCTGTCTCGCAGATTCTGAGAGTCTATCTCTGATACTTTAGGTCTCTCTGTGTCTCGCTGTCTCTCACATTCTGAGAGTCTGTCTCTGATACTTTAGGTCTCTCCGTGTCTTGCTGTCTCGCAGATTCTGAGAGTCTATCTCTGATACTTTAGGTCTCTCCGTGTCTTGCTGTCTCTCACATTCTGAGAGTCTGTCTCTGATACTTTAGGTCTCTCCGTGTCTCGCTGTCTCTCACATTCTGAGAGTCTGTCTCTGATACTTTAGGTCTCTCCGTGTCTCGCTGTCTCTCACATTCTGAGAGTCTGTCTCTGATACTTTAGGTCTCTCCGTGTCTTGCTGTCTCGCAGATTCTGAGAGTCTGTCTCTCTGATACTTTAGGTCTCTCCGTGTCTTGCTGTCTCGCAGATTCTGAGAGTCTGTCTCTCTGATACTTTAGACCTCTCTCTGTGTCTTGCTGTCTCTCACATTCTGAGAGTCGGTCTCTCTGATACTTTAGGTCTCTCTGTGTCTTGCTGTCTCTCACATTCTGAGAGTCGGTCTCTCTGATACTTTAGGTCTCTCCGTGTCTTGCTGTCTCTCACATTCTGAGAGTCTGTCTCTGATACTTTAGGTCTCTCCGTGTCTTGCTGTCTCTCACATTCTGAGAGTCTGTCTCTGATACTTTAGGTCTCTCTGTGTCTCGCTGTCTCTCACATTCTGAGAGTCTGTCTCTGATACTTTAGGTCTCTCTGTGTCTCGCTGTCTCTCACATTCTGAGAGTCTGTCTCTGATACTTTAGGTCTCTCCGTGTCTTGCTGTCTCTCACATTCTGAGAGTCTGTCTCTGATACTTTAGGTCTCTCCGTGTCTCGCTGTCTCTCACATTCTGAGAGTCTGTCTCTGATACTTTAGGTCTCTCCGTGTCTTGCTGTCTCTCACATTCTGAGAGTCTGTCTCTGATACTTTAGGTCTCTCCGTGTCTTGCTGTCTCTCACATTCTGAGAGTCTGTCTCTGATACTTTAGGTCTCTCTGTGTCTTGCTGTCTCGCAGATTCTGAGAGTCTGTCTCTGATACTTTAGGTCTCTCCGTGTCTTGCTGTCTCGCAGATTCTGAGAGTCTGTCTCTGATACTTTAGGTCTCTCCGTGTCTCGCTGTCTCGCAGATTCTGAGAGTCTGTCTCTGATACTTTAGGTCTCTCTGTGTCTTGCTGTCTCGCAGATTCTGAGAGTCTGTCTCTGATACTTTAGGTCTCTCCGTGTCTCGCTGTCTCTCACATTCTGAGAGTCTGTCTCTGATATTTTAGGTCTCTCCGTGTCTCGCTGTCTCTCACATTCTGAGAGTCTGTCTCTGATACTTTAGGTCTCTCTGTGTCTTGCTGTCTCGCAGATTCTGAGAGTCTGTCTCTGATACTTTAGGTCTCTCCGTGTCTCGCTGTCTCGCAGATTCTGAGAGTCTGTCTCTGATACTTTAGGTCTCTCCGTGTCTCGCTGTCTCGCAGATTCTGAGAGTCTGTCTCTCTGATACTTTAGGTCTCTCTGTGTCTCGCTGTCTCTCACATTCTGAGAGTCTGTCTCTCTGATACTTTAGGTCTCTCTGTGTCTCGCTGTCTCGCAGATTCTGAGAGTCTGTCTCTGATACTTTAGGTCTCTCCGTGTCTTGCTGTCTCTCACATTCTGAGAGTCTGTCTCTCTGATACTTTAGGTCTCTCCGTGTCTCGCTGTCTCGCAGATTCTGAGAGTCTGTCTCTGATACTTTAGGTCTCTCCGTGTCTTGCTGTCTCTCACATTCTGAGAGTCTGTCTCTCTGATACTTTAGGTCTCTCCGTGTCTTGCTGTCTCGCAGATTCTGAGAGTCTGTCTCTGATACTTTAGGTCTCTCCGTGTCTTGCTGTCTCGCAGATTCTGAGAGTCTGTCTCTGATACTTTAGGTCTCTCCGTGTCTCGTTGTCTCTCACATTCTGAGAGTCTGTCTCTCTGATACTTTAGGTCTCTCCGTGTCTTGCTGTCTCGCAGATTCTGAGAGTCTGTCTCTGATACTTTAGGTCTCTTCGTGTCTCGCTGTCTCTCACATTCTGAGAGTCTGTCTCTGATACTTTAGGTCTCTCCGTGTCTTGCTGTCTCGCAGATTCTGAGAGTCTGTCTCTGATACTTTAGGTCTCTCCGTGTCTTGCTGTCTCGCAGATTCTGAGAGTCTGTCTCTGATACTTTAGGTCTCTCCGTGTCTCGTTGTCTCTCACATTCTGAGAGTCTGTCTCTCTGATACTTTAGGTCTCTCCGTGTCTCGCAGATTCTGAGAGTCTGTCTCTGATACTTTAGGTCTCTCCGTGTCTTGCTGTCTCGCAGATTCTGAGAGTCTGTCTCTGATACTTTAGGTCTCTCCGTGTCTCGCTGTCTCTCACATTCTGAGAGTCTGTCTCTGATACTTTAGGTCTCTCCGTGTCTCGCTGTCTCGCAGATTCTGAGAGTCTGTCTCTGATACTTTAGACCTCTCTGTGTCTCGTTGTCTCTCACATTCTAAGAGTCTGTCTCTGATACTTTAGGTCTCTCCGTGTCTCGCTGTCTCGCAGATTCTGAGAGTCTGTCTCTCTGATATTTTAGGTCTCTCCGTGTCTCGCTGTCTCTCACATTCTGAGAGTCTGTCTCTCTGATACTTTAGGTCTCTCCGTGTCTTGCTGTCTCTCACATTCTGAGAGTCTGTCTCTCTGATACTTTAGGTCTCTCCGTGTCTCGCTGTCTCGCAGATTCTGAGAGTCTGTCTCTGATACTTTAGGTCTCTCCGCGTCTCGCTGTCTCTCACATTCTGAGAGTCTGTCTCTGATACTTTAGGTCTCTCCGTGTCTTGCTGTCTCTCACATTCTGAGAGTCTGTCTCTCTGATACTTTAGGTCTCTCCGTGTCTCGTTGTCTCTCACATTCTGAGAGTCTGTCTCTGATACTTTAGGTCTCTCTGTGTCTCGCTGTCTCTCACATTCTGAGAGTCTGTCTCTCTGATACTTTAGGTCTCTCCGTGTCTCGCTGTCTCGCAGATTCTGAGAGTCTGTCTCTGATACTTTAGGTCTCTCCGTGTCTTGCTGTCTCTCACATTCTGAGAGTCGGTCTCTCTGATACTTTAGGTCTCTCCGTGTCTTGCTGTCTCTCACATACTGAGAGTCTGTCTCTCTGATACTTTAGGTCTCTCCGTGTCTTGCTGTCTCGCAGACTCTGAGAGTCTGTCTCTGATACTTTAGGTCTCTCCGTGTCTTGCTGTCTCTCACATTCTGAGAGTCTGTCTCTCTGATACTTTAGGTCTCTCCGTGTCTTGCTGTCTCGCAGACTCTGAGAGTCTGTCTCTGATACTTTAGGTCTCTCCGTGTCTTGCTGTCTCTCACATTCTGAGAGTCTGTCTCTGATACTTTAGGTCTCTCTGTGTCTCGCTGTCTCTCACATTCTGAGAGTCTGTCTCTGATACTTTAGGTCTCTCCGTGTCTCGCTGTCTCTCACATTCTGAGAGTCTGTCTCTGATACTTTAGGTCTCTCTGTGTCTCGCTGTCTCTCACATTCTGAGAGTCTTTCTCTCTGATACTTTAGGTCTCTCCGTGTCTCGCTGTCTCTCACATTCTGAGAGTCTGTCTCTGATACTTTAGGTCTCTCCGTGTCTCGCTGTCTCTCACATTCTGAGAGTCTGTCTCTGATACTTTAGGTCTCTCCGTGTCTCGCTGTCTCTCACATTCTGAGAGTCTGTCTCTGATACTTTAGGTCTCTCCGTGTCTCGCTGTCTCGCAGACTCTGAGAGTCTGTCTCTGATACTTTAGGTCTCTCCGTGTCTCGCTGTCTCTCACATTCTGAGAGTCTGTCTCTGATACTTTAGGTCGCTCCGCGTCTCGCTGTCTCTCACATTCTGAGAGTCTGTCTCTCTGATACTTTAGGTCTCTCTGTGTCTCGCTGTCTCGCAGATTCTGAGAGTCTGTCTCTGATACTTTAGGTCTCTCTGTGTCTTGCTGTCTCGCAGATTCTGAGAGTCTGTCTCTGATACTTTAGGTCTCTCTGTGTCTTGCTGTCTCTCACATTCGGAGAGTCTGTCTCTGATACTTTAGGTCTCTCTGTGTCTCGCTGTCTCTCACATTCTGAGAGTCTGTCTCTGATACTTTAGGTCTCTCCGTGTCTTGCTGTCTCGCAGATTCTGAGAGTCTGTCTCTGATACTTTAGGTCTCTCCGTGTCTTGCTGTCTCTCACATTCTGAGAGTCTGTCTCTGATACTTTAGGTCTCTCCGTGTCTTGCTGTCTCTCACATTCTGAGAGTCTGTCTCTGATACTTTAGGTCTCTCCGTGTCTCGCTGTCTCTCACATTCTGAGAGTCTGTCTCTCTGATACTTTAGGTCTCTCCGTGTCTTGCTGTCTCGCAGATTCTGAGAGTCTGTCTCTAATACTTTAGACCTCTCCGTGTCTCGCTGTCTCGCAGATTCTGAGAGTCTGTCTCTGATACTTTAGGTCTCTCTGTGTCTTGCTGTCTCTCACATTCTGAGAGTCTGTCTCTGATACTTTAGGTCTCTCCGTGTCTTGCTGTCTCTCACATTCTGAGAGTCTGTCTCTGATACTTTATGTCTCTCCGTGTCTCGCTGTCTCTCACATTCTGAGAGTCTGTCTCTGATACTTTAGGTCTCTCCGTGTCTCGCTGTCTCACATTCTGAGAGTCTGTCTCTGATACTTTAGGTCTCTCTGTGTCTTGCTGTCTCGCAGATTCTGAGAGTCTGTCTCTGATACTTTAGGTCTTTCCGTGTCTCGCTGTCTCGCAGATTCTGAGAGTCTGTCTCTGATACTTTAGGTCTCTCCGTGTCTCGCTGTCTCGCAGATTCTGAGAGTCTGTCTCTCTGATACTTTAGGTCTCTCTGTGTCTCGCTGTCTCTCACATTCTGAGAGTCTGTCTCTCTGATACTTTAGGTCTCTCCGTGTCTCGCTGTCTCTCACATTCTGAGAGTCTGTCTCTCTGATACTTTAGGTCTCTCCGTGTCTCGCTGTCTCGCAGATTCTGAGAGTCTGTCTCTGATACTTTAGGTCTCTCCGTGTCTTGCTGTCTCTCACATTCTGAGAGTCTGTCTCTCTGATACTTTAGGTCTCTCCGTGTCTTGCTGTCTCGCAGATTTTGAGAGTCTGTCTCTGATACTTTAGGTCTCTCCGTGTCTCGCTGTCTCGCAGATTCTGAGAGTCTGTCTCTCTGATATTTTAGGTCTCTCCGTGTCTCGCTGTCTCTCACATTCTGAGAGTCTGTCTCTCTGATACTTTAGGTCTCTCCGTGTCTCGCTGTCTCGCAGATTCTGAGAGTCTGTCTCTCTGATATTTTAGGTCTCTCCGTGTCTCGCTGTCTCTCACATTCTGAGAGTCTGTCTCTGATACTTTAGGTCTCTCTGTGTCTCGCTGTCTCTCACATTCTGAGAGTCTGTCTCTGATACTTTAGGTCTCTCCGTGTCTCGCTGTCTCTCACATTCTGAGAGTCCGTCTCTCTGATACTTTAGGTCTCTCCGTGTCTCGCTGTCTCTCACATTCTGAGAGTCCGTCTCTCTGATACTTTAGGTCTCTCCGTGTCCCGCTGTCTCTCACATTCTGAGAGTCTGTCTCTCTGATACTTTAGGTCTCTCCGTGTCTCGCTGTCTCTCACATTCTGAGAGTCTGTCTCTGATACTTTAGGTCTCTCCGTGTCTCGCTGTCTCGCAGATTCTGAGAGTCTGTCTCTGATACTTTAGGTCTCTCTGTGTCTCGCTGTCTCTCACATTCTGAGAGTCTGTCTCTCTGATACTTTAGGTCTCTCCGTGTCTCGCTGTCTCTCACATTCTGAGAGTCTGTCTCTCTGATACTTTAGGTCTCTCCGTGTCTCGCTGTCTCGCAGATTCTGAGAGTCTGTCTCTGATACTTTAGGTCTCTCCGTGTCTTGCTGTCTCTCACATTCTGAGAGTCTGTCTCTCTGATACTTTAGGTCTCTCCGTGTCTTGCTGTCTCGCAGACTCTGAGAGTCTGTCTCTGATACTTTAGGTCTCTCCGTGTCTTGCTGTCTCTCACATTCTGAGAGTCTGTCTCTCTGATACTTTAGGTCTCTCCGTGTCTTGCTGTCTCGCAGACTCTGAGAGTCTGTCTCTGATACTTTAGGTCTCTCCGTGTCTTGCTGTCTCTCACATTCTGAGAGTCTGTCTCTCTGATACTTTAGGTCTCTCCGTGTCTCGCTGTCTCCCAGATTCTGAGAGTCTGTCTCTGATACTTTAGGTCTCTCCGTGTCTTGCTGTCTCTCACATTCTGAGAGTCTGTCTCTCTGATACTTTAGGTCTCTCCGTGTCTTGCTGTCTCGCAGACTCTGAGAGTCTGTCTCTGATACTTTAGGTCTCTCCGTGTCTCGCTGTCTCTCACATTCTGAGAGTCTGTCTCTGATACTTTAGGTCTCTCCGTGTCTTGCTGTCTCGCAGATTCTGAGAGTCTGTCTCTGATACTTTAGGTCTCTCTGTGTCTCTCACATTCTGAGAGTCTGTCTCTCTGATACTTTAGGTCTCTCTGTGTCTTGCTGTCTCTCACATTCTGAGAGTCTGTCTCTGATACTTTAGGTCTCTCTGTGTCTTGCTGTCTCGCAGATTCTGAGAGTCTGTCTCTGATACTTTAGGTCTCTCCGTGTCTCGCTGTCTCTCACATTCTGAGAGTCTGTCTCTGATACTTTAGGTCTCTCTGTGTCTCGCTGTCTCTCACATTCTGAGAGTCTGTCTCTGATACTTTAGGTCTCTCTGTGTCTCGCTGTCTCTCACATTCTGAGAGTCTGTCTCTGATACTTTAGGTCTCTCCGTGTCTCGCTGTCTCTCACATTCTGAGAGTCTGTCTCTGATACTTTAGGTCTCTCCGTGTCTCGCTGTCTCTCACATTCTGAGAGTCTGTCTCTGATACTTTAGGTCTCTCCGTGTCTCGCTGTCTCTCACATTCTGAGAGTCTGTCTCTGATACTTTAGGTCTCTCCGTGTCTCGCTGTCTCTCACATTCTGAGAGTCTGTCTCTGATACTTTAGGTCTCTCCGTGTCTCGCTGTCTCGCAGATTCTGAGAGTCTGTCTCTGATACTTTAGGTCTCTCCGTGTCTTGCTGTCTCTCACATTCGGAGAGTCTGTCTCTGATACTTTAGGTCTCTCCGTGTCTCGCTGTCTCTCACATTCGGAGAGTCTGTCTCTGATACTTTAGGTCTCTCTGTGTCTCGCTGTCTCTCACATTCTGAGAGTCTGTCTCTGATACTTTAGGTCTCTCCGTGTCTTGCTGTCTCGCAGATTCTGAGAGTCTGTCTCTGATACTTTAGGTCTCTCCGTGTCTTGCTGTCTCTCACATTCTGAGAGTCTGTCTCTGATACTTTAGGTCTCTCTGTCTTGCTGTCTCTCACATTCTGAGAGTCTGTCTCTGATACTTTAGGTCTCTCCGTGTCTCGCTGTCTCGCAGATTCTGAGAGTCTGTCTCTGATACTTTAGGTCTCTCCGTGTCTTGCTGTCTCTCACATTCTGAGAGTCTGTCTCTCTGATACTTTAGGTCTCTCTGTGTCTCGCTGTCTCTCACATTCTGAGAGTCTGTCTCTGATACTTTAGGTCTCTCTGTGTCTTGCTGTCTCGCAGATTCTGAGAGTCTGTCTCTGATACTTTAGGTCTCTCTGTGTCTTGCTGTCTCGCAGATTCTGAGAGTCTGTCTCTGATACTTTAGGTCTCTCTGTGTCTCGCTGTCTCTCACATTCTGAGAGTCTGTCTCTGATACTTTAGGTCTCTCTGTGTCTTGCTGTCTCGCAGATTCTGAGAGTCTGTCTCTGATACTTTAGGTCTCTCTGTGTCTCGCTGTCTCGCAGATTCTGAGAGTCTGTCTCTGATACTTTAGGTCTCTCCGTGTCTCGCAGATTCTGAGAGTCTGTCTCTGATACTTTAGGTCTCTCCGTGTCTTGCTGTCTCGCAGATTCTGAGAGTCTGTCTCTGATACTTTAGGTCTCTCTGTGTCTTGCTGTCTCGCAGATTCTGAGAGTCTGTCTCTGATACTTTAGGTCTCTCCGTGTCTCTCACATTCTGAGAGTCTGTCTCTGATACTTTAGGTCTCTCCGTGTCTCGCTGTCTCGCAGATTCTGAGAGTCTGTCTCTGATACTTTAGGTCTCTCCGTGTCTTGCTGTCTCGCAGATTCTGAGAGTCTGTCTCTGATACTTTAGGTCTCTCCGTGTCTCGCTGTCTCGCAGATTCTGAGAGTCTGTCTCTGATACTTTAGGTCTCTCTGTGTCTCGCTGTCTCTCACATTCTGAGAGTCTGTCTCTGATACTTTAGGTCTCTCCGTGTCTTGCTGTCTCGCAGATTCTGAGAGTCTGTCTCTGATACTTTAGGTCTCTCCGTGTCTTGCTGTCTCTCACATTCTGAGAGTCTGTCTCTGATACTTTAGGTCTCTCTGTGTCTTGCTGTCTCTCACATTCTGAGAGTCTGTCTCTGATACTTTAGGTCTCTCTGTGTCTTGCTGTCTCTCACATTCTGAGAGTCTGTCTCTGATACTTTAGGTCTCTCTGTGTCTTGCTGTCTCTCACATTCTGAGAGTCTGTCTCTCTGATACTTTAGGTCTCTCCGTGTCTTGCTGTCTCACATTCTGAGAGTCTGTCTCTCTGATACTTTAGGTCTCTCCGTGTCTCGCAGATTCTGAGAGTCTGTCTCTGATACTTTAGGTCTCTCTGTGTCTTGCTGTCTCGCAGATTCTGAGAGTCTGTCTCTGATACTTTAGACCTCTCCCTGTGTCTTGCTGTCTCTCACATTCTGAGAGTCTGTCTCTCTGATACTTTAGGTCTCTCTGTGTCTCGCTGTCTCTCACATTCTGAGAGTCTGTCTCTCTGATACTTTAGGTCTCTTCGTGTCTCGCTGTCTCTCACATTCTGAGAGTCTGTCTCTGATACTTTAGACCTCTCTGTGTCTTGCTGTCTCGCAGATTCTGAGAGTCTGTCTCTGATACTTTAGACCTCTCCGTGTCTTGCTGTCTCTCACATTCTGAGAGTCTGTCTCTCTGATACTTTAGGTCTCTCTGTGTCTCGCTGTCTCTCACATTCTGAGAGTCTGTCTCTGATACTTTAGACCTCTCTGTGTCTTGCTGTCTCGCAGATTCTGAGAGTCTGTCTCTGATACTTTAGACCTCTCCGTGTCTTGCTGTCTCTCACATTCTGAGAGTCTGTCTCTCTGATACTTTAGGTCTCTCTGTGTCTCGCTGTCTCTCACATTCTGAGAGTCTGTCTCTGATACTTTAGGTCTCTCTGTGTCTCGCTGTCTCGCAGATTCTGAGAGTCTGTCTCTGATACTTTAGGTCTCTCCGTGTCTCGCTGTCTCTCACATTCTGAGAGTCTGTCTCTGATACTTTAGGTCTCTCCGTGTCTTGCTGTCTCTCACATTCTGAGAGTCTGTCTCTGATACTTTAGGTCTCTCCGTGTCTCGCTGTCTCTCACATTCTGAGAGTCTGTCTCTGATACTTTAGGTCTTTCCGTGTCTCGCTGTCTCGCAGATTCTGAGAGTCTGTCTCTGATACTTTAGGTCTCTCTGTGTCTCGCTGTCTCTCACATTCTGAGAGTCTGTCTCTGATACTTTAGGTCTCTCTGTGTCTCGCTGTCTCTCACATTCTGAGAGTCTGTCTCTGATACTTTAGGTCTCTCCGTGTCTCGCTGTCTCTCACATTCTGAGAGTCTGTCTCTCTGATACTTTAGGTCTCTCCGTGTCTCGCTGTCTCGCAGATTCTGAGAGTCTGTCTCTGATACTTTAGACCTCTCTCTGTCTTGCTGTCTCGCAGATTCTGAGAGTCTGTCTCTGATACTTTAGACCTCTCTCTGTCTTGCTGTCTCGCAGATTCTGAGAGTCTGTCTCTGATACTTTAGGTCTCTCTGTGTCTCGCTGTCTCTCACATTCTGAGAGTCTGTCTCTGATACTTTAGGTCTCTCCGTGTCTCGCTGTCTCTCACATTCTGAGAGTCTGTCTCTGATACTTTAGGTCTCTCCGTGTCTTGCTGTCTCTCACATTCTGAGAGTCTGTCTCTGATACTTTAGGTCTCTCCGTGTCTCGCTGTCTCTCACATTCTGAGAGTCTGTCTCTGATACTTTAGGTCTCTCCGTGTCTCGCTGTCTCTCACATTCTGAGAGTCTGTCTCTGATACTTTAGGTCTCTCTGTGTCTCGCTGTCTCGCAGATTCTGAGAGTCGGTCTCTCTGATACTTTAGGTCTCTCCGTGTCTTGCTGTCTCTCACATTCTGAGAGTCTGTCTCTGATACTTTAGGTCTCTCCGTGTCTTGCTGTCTCTCACATTCTGAGAGTCTGTCTCTGATACTTTAGGTCTCTCTGTGTCTCGCTGTCTCTCACATTCTGAGAGTCTGTCTCTGATACTTTAGGTCTCTCCGTGTCTCGCTGTCTCTCACATTCTGAGAGTCTGTCTCTGATACTTTAGGTCTCTCTGTGTCTCGCTGTCTCGCAGACTCTGAGAGTCTGTCTCTGATACTTTAGGTCTCTCCGTGTCTTGCTGTCTCTCACATTCTGAGAGTCTGTCTCTCTGATACTTTAGGTCTCTCCGTGTCTTGCTGTCTCGCAGATTCTGAGAGTCTGTCTCTCTGATACTTTAGGTCTCTCCGTGTCTTGCTGTCTCTCACATTCTGAGAGTCGGTCTCTCTGATACTTTAGGTCTCTCTGTGTCTTGCTGTCTCTCACATTCTGAGAGTCTGTCTCTGATACTTTAGGTCTCTCTGTGTCTCGCTGTCTCGCAGACTCTGAGAGTCTGTCTCTGATACTTTAGGTCTCTCCGTGTCTTGCTGTCTCTCACATTCTGAGAGTCTGTCTCTGATACTTTAGGTCTCTCTGTGTCTCGCTGTCTCTCACATTTTGAGAGTCTGTCTCTGATACTTTAGGTCTCTCCGTGTCTTGCTGTCTCTCACATTCTAAGAGTCTGTCTCTGATACTTTAGACCTCTCTGTGTCTCGCTGTCTCTCACATTCTGAGAGTCTGTCTCTGATACTTTAGGTCTCTCCGTGTCTTGCTGTCTCGCAGATTCTGAGAGTCTGTCTCTCTGATACTTTAGGTCTCTCCGTGTCTTGCTGTCTCGCAGATTCTGAGAGTCTGTCTCTAATACTTTAGACCTCTCTGTGTCTTGCTGTCTCGCAGATTCTGAGAGTCTGTCTCTGATACTTTAGGTCTCTCCGTGTCTCGCTGTCTCGCAGATTCTGAGAGTCTGTCTCTGATACTTTAGGTCTCTCTGTGTCTCGCTGTCTCGCAGATTCTGAGAGTCTGTCTCTGATACTTTAGGTCTCTCCGTGTCTCGCTGTCTCTCACATTCTGAGAGTCTGTCTCTGATACTTTAGGTCTCTCCGTGTCTCGCTGTCTCTCACATTCTGAGAGTCTGTCTCTGATACTTTAGGTCTCTCCGTGTCTCGCTGTCTCTCACATTCTGAGAGTCTGTCTCTGATACTTTAGGTCTCTCCGTGTCTTGCTGTCTCTCACATTCGGAGAGTCTGTCTCTGATACTTTAGGTCTCTCTGTGTCTCGCTGTCTCTCACATTCTGAGAGTCTGTCTCTGATACTTTAGGTCTCTCCGTGTCTTGCTGTCTCTCACATTCTGAGAGTCTGTCTCTGATACTTTAGGTCTCTCTGTCTTGCTGTCTCTCACATTCTGAGAGTCTGTCTCTGATACTTTAGGTCTCTCCGTGTCTCGCTGTCTCGCAGATTCTGAGAGTCTGTCTCTGATACTTTAGGTCTCTCCGTGTCTTGCTGTCTCTCACATTCTGAGAGTCTGTCTCTCTGATACTTTAGGTCTCTCTGTGTCTCGCTGTCTCTCACATTCTGAGAGTCTGTCTCTGATACTTTAGGTCTCTCTGTGTCTTGCTGTCTCGCAGATTCTGAGAGTCTGTCTCTGATACTTTAGGTCTCTCTGTGTCTTGCTGTCTCGCAGATTCTGAGAGTCTGTCTCTGATACTTTAGGTCTCTCTGTGTCTCGCTGTCTCTCACATTCTGAGAGTCTGTCTCTGATACTTTAGGTCTCTCTGTGTCTTGCTGTCTCGCAGATTCTGAGAGTCTGTCTCTGATACTTTAGGTCTCTCTGTGTCTTGCTGTCTCGCAGATTCTGAGAGTCTGTCTCTGATACTTTAGGTCTCTCTGTGTCTTGCTGTATCGCAGATTCTGAGAGTCTGTCTCTGATACTTTAGGTCTCTCCGTGTCTCGCAGATTCTGAGAGTCTGTCTCTGATACTTTAGGTCTCTCCGTGTCTTGCTGTCTCGCAGATTCTGAGAGTCTGTCTCTGATACTTTAGGTCTCTCTGTGTCTTGCTGTCTCGCAGATTCTGAGAGTCTGTCTCTGATACTTTAGGTCTCTCCGTGTCTCTCACATTCTGAGAGTCTGTCTCTGATACTTTAGGTCTCTCCGTGTCTCGCTGTCTCGCAGATTCTGAGAGTCTGTCTCTGATACTTTAGGTCTCTCCGTGTCTCGCTGTCTCTTACATTCTGAGAGTCTGTCTCTGATACTTTAGGTCTCTCCGTGTCTTGCTGTCTCGCAGATTCTGAGAGTCTGTCTCTGATACTTTAGGTCTCTCCGTGTCTTGCTGTCTCTCACATTCTGAGAGTCTGTCTCTGATACTTTAGGTCTCTCTGTGTCTTGCTGTCTCTCACATTCTGAGAGTCTGTCTCTGATACTTTAGGTCTCTCTGTGTCTTGCTGTCTCTCACATTCTGAGAGTCTGTCTCTCTGATACTTTAGGTCTCTCCGTGTCTTGCTGTCTCACATTCTGAGAGTCTGTCTCTCTGATACTTTAGGTCTCTCCGTGTCTCGCAGATTCTGAGAGTCTGTCTCTGATACTTTAGGTCTCTCTGTGTCTTGCTGTCTCGCAGATTCTGAGAGTCTGTCTCTGATACTTTAGACCTCTCCCTGTGTCTTGCTGTCTCTCACATTCTGAGAGTCTGTCTCTCTGATACTTTAGGTCTCTCTGTGTCTCGCTGTCTCTCACATTCTGAGAGTCTGTCTCTCTGATACTTTAGGTCTCTTCGTGTCTCGCTGTCTCTCACATTCTGAGAGTCTGTCTCTGATACTTTAGACCTCTCTGTGTCTTGCTGTCTCGCAGATTCTGAGAGTCTGTCTCTGATACTTTAGGTCTCTCCGTGTCTTGCTGTCTCTCACATTCTGAGAGTCTGTCTCTCTGATACTTTAGGTCTCTCTGTGTCTTGCTGTCTCTCACATTCTGAGAGTCTGTCTCTGATACTTTAGGTCTCTCTGTGTCTCGCTGTCTCGCAGACTCTGAGAGTCTGTCTCTGATACTTTAGGTCTCTCTGTGTCTCGCTGTCTCTCACATTTTGAGAGTCTGTCTCTGATACTTTAGGTCTCTCCGTGTCTCGCTGTCTCTCACATTCTGAGAGTCTGTCTCTGATACTTTAGGTCTCTCCGTGTCTTGCTGTCTCGCAGATTCTGAGAGTCTGTCTCTCTGATACTTTAGGTCTCTCCGTGTCTCGCTGTCTCTCACATTCTGAGAGTCTGTCTCTGATACTTTAGGTCTCTCCGTGTCTCGCTGTCTCTCACATTCTAAGAGTCTGTCTCTGATACTTTAGACCTCTCTGTGTCTTGCTGTCTCTCACATTCTGAGAGTCTGTCTCTGATACTTTAGGTCTCTTCGTGTCTCGCTGTCTCTCACATTCTGAGAGTCTGTCTCTGATACTTTAGGTCTCTCCGTGTCTTGCTGTCTCTCACATTCTGAGAGTCTGTCTCTCTGATACTTTAGGTCTCTCTGTGTCTCGCTGTCTCTCACATTCTGAGAGTCTGTCTCTGATACTTTAGGTCTCTCTGTGTCTTGCTGTCTCGCAGATTCTGAGAGTCTGTCTCTGATACTTTAGGTCTCTCCGTGTCTTGCTGTCTCTCACATTCTGAGAGTCTGTCTCTGATACTTTAGGTCTCTCTGTGTCTCGCTGTCTCTCACATTCTGAGAGTCTGTCTCTCTGATACTTTAGGTCTCTCCGTGTCTTGCTGTCTCGCAGATTCTGAGAGTCTGTCTCTAATACTTTAGACCTCTCTGTGTCTTGCTGTCTCGCAGATTCTGAGAGTCTGTCTCTGATACTTTAGGTCTCTCCGTGTCTCGCTGTCTCGCAGATTCTGAGAGTCTGTCTCTGATACTTTAGGTCTCTCTGTGTCTCGCTGTCTCGCAGATTCTGAGAGTCTGTCTCTGATACTTTAGGTCTCTCTGTGTCTTGCTGTCTCTCACATTCTGAGAGTCTGTCTCTGATACTTTAGGTCTCTCCGTGTCATGCTGTCTCGCAGATTCTGAGAGTCTGTCTCTGATACTTTAGGTCTCTCCGTGTCTCGCTGTCTCTCACATTCTGAGAGTCTGTCTCTGATACTTTAGGTCTCTCTGTGTCTTGCTGTCTCTCACATTCTGAGAGTCTGTCTCTCTGATACTTTAGGTCTCGCTGTCTCTCACATTCTGAGAGTCTGTCTCTGATACTTTAGGTCTCTCCGTGTCTCGCTGTCTCTCACATTCTGAGAGTCTGTCTCTCTGATACTTTAGGTCTCTCTGTGTCTCGCTGTCTCGCAGATTCTGAGAGTCTGTCTCTGATACTTTAGGTCTCTCCGTGTCTCGCTGTCTCGCAGATTCTGAGAGTCTGTCTCTGATACTTTAGGTCTCTCCGTGTCTTGCTGTCTCTCACATTCTGAGAGTCTGTCTCTGATACTTTATGTCTCTCCGTGTCTCGCTGTCTCGCAGATTCTGAGAGTCTGTCTCTGATACTTTAGGTCTCTCTGTGTCTCGCTGTCTCTCACATTCTGAGAGTCTGTCTCTGATACTTTAGGTCTCTCTGTGTCTCGCTGTCTCTCACATTCTGAGAGTCTGTCTCTGATACTTTAGGTCTCTCTGTGTCTCGCTGTCTCTCACATTCTGAGAGTCTGTCTCTGATACTTTAGGTCTCTCTGTGTCTCGCTGTCTCTCACATTCTGAGAGTCTGTCTCTGATACTTTAGGTCTCTCTGTGTCTTGCTGTCTCGCAGATTCTGAGAGTCTGTCTCTGATACTTTAGGTCTCTCTGTGTCTTGCTGTCTCGCAGATTCTGAGAGTCTGTCTCTGATACTTTAGGTCTCTCTGTGTCTTGCTGTCTCGCAGATTCTGAGAGTCTGTCTCTGATACTTTAGGTCTCTCCGTGTCTCGCAGATTCTGAGAGTCTGTCTCTGATACTTTAGGTCTCTCCGTGTCTTGCTGTCTCGCAGATTCTGAGAGTCTGTCTCTGATACTTTAGGTCTCTCTGTGTCTCGCTGTCTCTCACATTCTGAGAGTCTGTCTCTGATACTTTAGGTCTCTCTGTGTCTTGCTGTCTCGCAGATTCTGAGAGTCTGTCTCTGATACTTTAGGTCTCTCTGTGTCTTGCTGTCTCGCAGATTCTGAGAGTCTGTCTCTGATACTTTAGGTCTCTCCGTGTCTCGCAGATTCTGAGAGTCTGTCTCTGATACTTTAGGTCTCTCCGTGTCTTGCTGTCTCGCAGATTCTGAGAGTCTGTCTCTGATACTTTAGGTCTCTCTGTGTCTTGCTGTCTCGCAGATTCTGAGAGTCTGTCTCTGATACTTTAGGTCTCTCCGTGTCTCTCACATTCTGAGAGTCTGTCTCTGATACTTTAGGTCTCTCCGTGTCTCGTTGTCTCTCACATTCTGAGAGTCTGTCTCTCTGATACTTTAGGTCTCTCCGTGTCTCGCAGATTCTGAGAGTCTGTCTCTGATACTTTAGGTCTCTCTGTGTCTTGCTGTCTCACATTCTGAGAGTCTGTCTCTGATACTTTAGGTCTCTCCGTGTCTCGCTGTCTCGCAGATTCTGAGAGTCTGTCTCTCTGATACTTTAGGTCTCTCCGTGTCTCGCTGTCTCGCAGATTCTGAGAGTCTGTCTCTGATACTTTAGGTCTCTCCGTGTCTCGCAGATTCTGAGAGTCTGTCTCTGATACTTTAGGTCTCTCTGTGTCTCGCTGTCTCGCAGATTCTGAGAGTCTGTCTCTGATACTTTAGGTCTCTCCGTGTCTTGCTGTCTCTCACATTCTGAGAGTCTGTCTCTCTGATACTTTAGGTCTCTCTGTGTCTCGCTGTCTCTCACATTCTGAGAGTCTGTCTCTCTGATACTTTAGGTCTCTTCGTGTCTCGCTGTCTCTCACATTCTGAGAGTCTGTCTCTGATACTTTAGGTCTCTCCGTGTCTCGCTGTCTCGCAGATTCTGAGAGTCTGTCTCTGATACTTTAGGTCTCTCCGTGTCTCGCTGTCTCGCAGATTCTGAGAGTCTGTCTCTGATACTTTAGGTCTCTCCGTGTCTCTCTGTCTCGCAGATTCTGAGAGTCTGTCTCTGATACTTTAGGTCTCTCCGTGTCTCGCTGTCTCTCACATTCTGAGAGTCTGTCTCTGATACTTTAGGTCTCTCCGTGTCTTGCTGTCTCGCAGATTCTGAGAGTCTGTCTCTGATACTTTAGACCTCTCTCTGTCTTGCTGTCTCTCACATTCTGAGAGTCTGTCTCTGATACTTTAGACCTCTCTGTGTCTTGCTGTCTCTCACATTCTGAGAGTCTGTCTCTGATACTTTAGACCTCTCTCTGTGTCTTGCTGTCTCGCAGATTCTGAGAGTCTGTCTCTGATACTTTAGACCTCTCTCTGTCTTGCTGTCTCTCACATTCTGAGAGTCTGTCTCTGATACTTTAGGTCTCTCTCTGTCTTGCTGTCTCGCAGATTCTGAGAGTCTGTCTCTGATACTTTAGACCTCTCTCTGTCTTGCTGTCTCGCAGATTCTGAGAGTCTGTCTCTGATACTTTAGGTCTCTCCGTGTCTCGCTGTCTCTCACATTCTGAGAGTCTGTCTCTGATACTTTAGACCTCTCTGTGTCTTGCTGTCTCGCAGATTCTGAGAGTCTGTCTCTGATACTTTAGACCTCTCTCTGTCTTGCTGTCTCGCAGATTCTGAGAGTCTGTCTCTCTGATACTTTAGGTCTCTCTGTGTCTCGCTGTCTCTCACATTCTGAGAGTCTGTCTCTGATACTTTAGGTCTCTCTGTGTCTCGCTGTCTCGCAGATTCTGAGAGTCTGTCTCTGATACTTTAGACCTCTCTCTGTCTTGCTGTCTCGCAGATTCTGAGAGTCTGTCTCTGATACTTTAGGTCTCTCCGTGTCTTGCTGTCTCGCAGATTCTGAGAGTCTGTCTCTGATACTTTAGGTCTCTCTGTGTCTTGCTGTCTCGCAGATTCTGAGAGTCTGTCTCTGATACTTTAGACCTCTCTGTGTCTTGCTGTCTCGCAGATTCTGAGAGTCTGTCTCTGATACTTTAGACCTCCCTGTGTCTCGCTGTCTCGCAGATTCTGAGAGTCTGCCTCTGATACTTTAGACCTCTCTCTGTCTTGCTGTCTCGCAGATTCTGAGAGTCTGTCTCTGATACTTTAGACCTCTCTCTCTGTCTTGCTGTCTCACAGATTCTGATTGGTGATGAACCGGCTCCAGGGTTCGAAAATCTGCTGGAAGTCGCCATCCCGGCCGAGATCGAGGAGAAACTGAAGAAGCTGGACGAGGAAGAAGAGGCCGAGATGGGGCAAGAAGAGACAGCCCCGGGGCAAGAAGAGACAGCCATGGGGCAAATATGGGTAGAGACCACCATGTGCGCAAGTACAAGAATGGGGCAACCACATGGCCACTAACAAGAAGAGACAGCCCCGGGGCCACAAGAAGTCACATTGTGACGCCATTATATAATGTCCTAAGAACTGAATCATAAGGGGTGTGTTGTTTTATTTACCAGTGTGGGGGAGGAGGAACGAGAGGTCAGAATGATTTGTTAGATCATTGTACCTTCCGCGCACACGCCAAGGAGCAGGACGTTGCATCTTTAGATACATGATACCGTGCGTCCATGACATTGCCACAGAGGCGCCCTCGTCTACTGATACTGCGCCAAAACCCAATTACCTGACTGGATTGGTGCTACAACCAGAATGGAGACTGTGCTAGTACAACCCGGGCAGGAGCATACTTTCCTCTTATGAGTTCGCCAGCAGCAAGGAGCTGATAGATGGCGCAGCCGAAATTGTACACAGTTTGTAAGAGCTGCTGAGAACATAAACCATTACCCTAACCCTTATTATTATTATTATTATTATTATTGTCTTTATTTATATCGCGCCAACATATTCCGTAGCGCTGTACAGGGGTATTGTACAAGGCAAAAAACAAACTTAACACCTTATAAAGAATGAGGGGCCCTGTTTTTGAGCTTAAAATCAAATGTTTCCAAGACACGGAGACACAATTGAAAACTCGCAAACTTACAATCTAAGGGTTTAGGTGTGATACAAGAGGGTGACAGATACAAGATGGCGGCGTGAAAGCAATGTGTTCAGTCAGGTGGAGGTGTCTGTGTGTTGTACTGTAGAGTGTGGGTGTGCGTGTTATTACGCTGTGGAGTGCGCAGGTGCACATGTGAAGGCTGAAGGTGATAAGATTTGTTAAACAGGTGAGTTTTTAGTAATTTTTAAAGGTTTTGGGGCAGGAAGATAATGGAGCGAGGCAAGGAGTTTTAAATAGTAGGGGCAGCACGAGAAAAGTCTTGAAGACGGGAGTGAGAGGAGGTGATGAGAGAGGAGGAAAGAAGAAGGTCGTTAGCAGAATAAGGGGGCGGTTGGGAGAGTATTTTGATATATAAGGGGTG
>JAPZIH010000841.1:0-79133 GCA_027410445.1 Discoglossus pictus | reverse complement strand
TTATAGATCACACACACACTGTATATATATATATATATTTCTGTACATGTACATATAGGTCACACACACACTGTATATATATATATATTTCTGTACATGTACATATAGGTCACACACACACTGTATATATATATATATATTTCTGTACATGTACATATAGATCACACACACACTGTATATATATATATATATTTCTGTACATGTACATATAGGTCACACACACACTGTATATATATATATATTTCTGTACATATAGATCACACACAATAACTTTAGATAATGACAGATCTTATACAGATTATTACACATGGATCACTCACGAGGTTCAGCTTTCGTCCAGTAATTATGACATCACGAAATTTCAATCAATGGGAGCTCTGCCGGCCATGTTGGTCCACCCGGAAGTGACTTCGTGTAAGATCTAATGCACAGATATGGGGCCTCATTTAATTGTGATTTGGCCAATTGAATAGGGCTCCAAATAAGCACATAGCATATTTTTTTTAGAGAAGTTTTTAGTTAGTGAGACCTGACTTTTGGATAGATGCTCACTAAATTAAAACTTCTTTATAAAAAATATGTTCTGTGCTTATTTAGAGCCTTATTCAATTAGCCAAATTGGAATTTAATGAGGCCCTTGGAGGTTACGCCTCAGCATTTATATTGTTATCTGTATATAATTATTATTATTATTATTATTATTATTATTATTATTATATACATTGTGCGCAGCTTATTATTACTTACTAGCGAATTGCCCGTCAAAAAATGACGGCAATGAAATTGTAAGGTAGCTAATGGTGTTTTGGTGTAATAATGAAATATATAAGACATTAATAAATGAATATACTTTACGTATTTTGAAGCATTGTGTTGAAGAGCTGACAATCTGTTTTGATGTTGCTGCAGCATTAGTGGTGTGGAGCTGCTGTGTAAGCGTGATGAATGTGTGTGTGCGCGAGACGAAACCGTTAGCGTAGTGGTGTACTTCCGCATTGGTGTAAAATGGCGGGTTATCTGTGTTATGCGTCTTTGCGGATTATCCGTAGGTGCTTCGTGGTGTTTTGCGTGTTGAGAGTGCTGTAGCCTCGTTTTCGTTTTGTTCGTCAGCCATTTTTTCTGTCGCTTAGCGATTTTTATGACTGTCTAAAGTGTGTTATTTTTATTTAAATGAAGGTGTAAGTTGCTTTTTTGAGGTCCTGGGCGCTCCCTGGTGCTGCAGGTAAGCTTTTTATGTATGTGTTGTGTGTATTTATTGTGTTTTGAATTTTGTAATGTTCGCGCGTTGCGTCCGAGTGTTCCGAGGCCGTAATGTGTGTTAACGTGTGTCGTATGGTGTTTGCATTGCGACGTTAAGTTTGCGAGGGTCGCAGTTGCTGGCATGGAGCGCCTTGCAACTGAGGCCCTCGCCCACTGCCCTCGCTAAGCGAGCCCGCAAGCGTTAGAAACAACTCGCATGCTAACAACTATATATTTTAATAATTATTATTATTATTATTATTATTATTATTATTATTATTATAACTAGCGACTTGCCCGTCAAAAAAATACGGTCAATAAAAGAAAGTGTTGAAATGCTGTTTGCCACACAATGTGAGTGTACTGGGTGCCTCAACTATATAGACCCCTCTAACACACTAATCAACGCATGTAATAACACTATAAGTGCCATGAGGGTCATCCAGGACCCTCATGACCCAAAGTGTAAGCACTACACCATTTTAACCCGGTCACTTATGGGGGTCTATCCAGACCCTCATAAGCCTCTATTTAACTCCATCAGTCCCATAAGGGTATATTATGAACATCATGGGCCTGTTCAACCCAACATTAACCACATAAGTGCCATGACGGTCCTCAAGGACAATCATGACACTAAGTATAAACACAACACTGCACTATACCCCCCAATAAAACATTAAATATAAACTAAACAGCCTCTATACTAACCTACACTACCTACCTACCCCCTAATAACCCCCTCCCACTACTGTAATTACAGAAATCAAAAAAACTAAAATAATAAAAAATGTACATTACAGAAAAAAAAAATACATTACAACCCCCCCCCCCTACCCGCACTACAGAAAAAAAAAAAAATCACACACAATACAATTAAATACAGTACAATACAATTACCACATTTATCGGCGTATAACACGCACCTCATTTTAAGGAAATTTCAGGGGGATTTTTTTTTATTTAAAATAAAAAACTTTGAAGCAATATAAGTGTAGCTCAGAATTTTTTTATTAATATTATTAACACTTATAAGGTAAATAACGTAAAATGACAGTAAAAGCAACTGTTTTAACAAAAGTTTACTCAGAAATCGCTGCTCCTCCTCAACCCCCTCCTCAACCCCCCCATCCTCAACCTCCCTCATCATCCTCCCTCCTCAACCCCACTCCTCATCCTCAACCCCCCTCCTCATCCTCAACCCCCCCATCCTCAACCCCCCCATCCTCAACCCCCCCATCCTCAACCCCCCCATCCTCAACCTCCCCATCCTCAACCTCCCCATCCTCAACCTCCCCATCCCCATCCTCAACCTCCCCATCCTCAACCTCATCCTCCCCATCCTCAACCTCAACCTCCCCATCCTCATCCTCAAACCCCCCTCATCCTCAAACCCCCCTCATCCTCAAACCCCCCTCATCCTCAACCCTCCTCATCCTCAACCCTCCTCAACCTCAACCCTCCCATCCTCAACCCCCATCCTCAACCCCCTCCTCCACCCCCCATCCTCATCCTCATTGTAGCGGAACCCATCACTGTTTTAAACTGTTTTATGATTATTATGGTTAAAATATAATCCTACTAAATATATATTGGTTGATGTTCTACAGAATATATTGGCTCAGAATATTAGCCAGACTTTTGCAGACCTAGGCTAATAGATAATCCTGTTACAGAGATTCAAGAGATAAGAAAGTTGTAAAGGATCCTTGCATTTTCCAAAGTGTTTTCATTCTCTGATAAGAACAAAGAATGATCTAATTAATGTCTGATTGTATCCAAGTTGCCAGGGAGGTGTGACTCACCTATTGTCCTATATGTGTATTGTGTGGGGGATATGTGCAATGTCTGTGTGTTATGTGTAAAAACATACTTTTACTAACTTTTGAACCCCTGGTCTGATTCATGCCATTTTTGTATATGTTGTTCCCCTGGGTGAGAGATATTGAATGGTGCGGGACTTAAAGGTGTACCCCCTGTATTTGGGGTACATCCAGAATGTGGTTATAATTGTGTCTGTTTTAATTGTGTTACCTGTTATCTGAGGGGAGGAGACGTGGGGGTTGAACCATGCAGATAATTGGCTGTTGTGATAATTATGTGGGTGTAGCCCTTCAGAGGGCAACATTGCATAAAAGGAGATTCCCTGTCATTAAAATTTAGTTCTACTTGACCCTTCAAAAAAACGTAGCATTGTCTCGTTCTTTGGGGGGGATTTATGGTACCGTTACTCTGCCGCATTTTACAGCACTCCTGGATTATACAATGGGATATCGTGGAGGGGAATAAGCATTTCATTACTGCACAGCACCTTGCTTAAGAAAAGGACGTCTCCAACGGCTGGTACCCTCTCACTACCGGGGTAGCCGTTACATTGGTGGCAGTGGTGGGATGGTCCTTTTCATCCCCAACGCAAGTGCTGAATGGAATCCCAGTACGCTAAACTGAAAAGATCCACACTAAAGGATCTCTTGGAAACCAGAGGAAAGAGTGCCAGCAACCGACCACGGAGAGAGCTGATAGCTGACCTACTGGAGCTGGACGAGATGGATCGATCCATGGAGGTCGTGGACCAACCTACCCCTGTCAGCGAGGAGGAGGAAATTACAAACCTGGTTCAGCGGAGATTATCCATGTACCCAGCAACATCCGTGGAGCTAATAGATAAGCTGTTCCGGGAAGCGAGAACGGAGATACAAAATAGGAGGGGGCACGAACTTGAACTGGCAAGAGCTAGACAACCCCTGGCACATACAGTTCATACTCCCCCACCCGCTGCTACAGTAAAGAAAATACCCTTCACTGCCTTCAAAGCGTTTGTGGAAAGTGAGGAAGAAATTGATGGATATTTGGCTGACTTCGAGAGGCAGTGCTCACTACACCAAATACCACCAGACCAATGGGTCACTATTTTGGCTGGAAAGCTATCAGGAAAAGCAAATGAGGCTTTTCGGGCGCTTACTGAGGAAGATATTGCGCAGTATCGCCGGGTGAAGGCTGCACTGCTCACCAGATATGTCATCACCCCGGAAACATATCGCCGTCGCTTCAGGGAGTCTAAAAAGAAGGCTGCAGACTCCCATATGGAATGGGCCAGCAAGATACAAAGGGTGACATCACATTGGGTGCGAGGGTGCAATGCCAACACAGGAGAGGAAGTACTACAGCTATTCCTGATGGAACATTTCTTCCAAGATCTGGCAGCAGACATACAGGATTGGGTGAGAGATCGTCGCCCTGCTAACTTAATCGAGGCAGCACGGCTAGCGGACGAATACGCAGAGTCCAGAAAGGTGAGCCAAGGGTCCACATGACCAACCCCTAGAGCAGAGCCACGCACCTCAATGCCCGCTGCACGCACAGAATTTCGGGCCCCAGTCCCCCCAGGACCGCCACGGCCTCAGGGGTCTAACCACCAACCCCGGGATTCTTACAAAATGACGTGCCATCGCTGCGGCAACCCGGGGCACATTGCTCGTTATTGCCCCTTGGGATCAGCCAATAACAACTGGAGGCGCCCGACCAATAACCCAGAGATCCCTTTATCACGTACCTCTGCTGCTCACTGCCTGGAAACCAAAGGGAGCCCTGAGGAGTGTTTGGGCATCCTGTACGAGGCAAACCCCATACAAGCTGCATCCCCAGACAACCGCCAGCATCACCGCCATTAGGTGCGTGTAAATGGACAGGTAGCACAAGGCCTAAGGGACACTGGCGCTACCATCACGTTGGTGCAGAAACATCTTGTGAAACCGGAGCATGTATCTACCCGTACTGTTGCTGTCCGTGTCGCAGGGGGGGCTGTTTTTCGCTTACCCACCGCCCGGGTACACTTGGATTGGGGAGTCGGGTCAGGAAAGACCACAGTAGGCATCATGGACAATTTACCTGCTGAGGTTGTGCTGGGCAATGATATTGGCCCTCTAGCCTCAGCCTTTTTACCCACGACTGCTGCTGCTTGTCCCGTGACCACCCGCTCACAGACCCGTACCGAGGACGATCCTACAACAGGTCGGGAGACCCAGGTAAGCCACAAGCAGACACTTAGCACTAATGCCACAGAGAGACCCATAGCGTGGGACACCCCCGAAGAGCTTGTGAAGGAAACTAGACAGGACCCCACCCTCCAAAAGTACCGAGCATTAGCCGACAATAGAGGGGATGAGCGGGAATGTTTTATATGGAAAGGGGTTTCTATGGGACAGAGATTGTGGCCCACCTTTTGGACATTGGGATACTGGACTGTTGGGATGGGATCCTGGATTTTTTTGGGTGGGTGTACAGGAGAAGAACAGTGGGCCCTGTGCAATAGCGGCCCGACCACGAGCTGGGGGAGGAATGTACTCTACAACTTGGGATGGTTTTGCTAAAGGACTTCAGTTCATTTGGAAGGCTGATGCTTTTCTGCCTAATTATTTAATTGTCTGAAACCAGTTTGTAAAATGTATTTTCCCTCTCCTTGAAATGTTTATTGCAGTAATGCTGATGGGTTGTCAAACTAGAGAATTGACCAACAAATACTTTTGTCCGGACATCCCCAGGCCGATCCGTTGGGATCAGACCGTGTATGCCGGCTTATGGTCACGGGGGAGGTGTGTAGCGGAACCCATCACTGTTTTAAACTGTTTTATGATTATTATGGTTAAAATATAATCCTACTAAATATATATTGGTTGATGTTCTACAGAATATATTGGCTCAGAATATTAGCCAGACTTTTGCAGACCTAGGCTAATAGATAATCCTGTTACAGAGATTCAAGAGATAAGAAAGTTGTAAAGGATCCTTGCATTTTCCAAAGTGTTTTCATTCTCTGATAAGAACAAAGAATGATCTAATTAAGGTCTGATTGTATCCAAGTTGCCAGGGAGGTGTGACTCACCTATTGTCCTATATGTGTATTGTGTGGGGGATATGTGCAATGTCTGTGTGTTATGTGTAAAAACATACTTTTACTAACTTTTGAACCCCTGGTCTGATTCATGCCATTTTTGTATATGTTGTTCCCCTGGGTGAGAGATATTGAATGGTGCGGGACTTAAAGGTGTACCCCCTGTATTTGGGGTACATCCAGAATGTGGTTATAATTGTGTCTGTTTTAATTGTGTTACCTGTTATCTGAGGGGAGGAGACGTGGGGGTTGAACCATGCAGATAATTGGCTGTTGTGATAATTATGTGGGTGTAGCCCTTCAGAGGGCAACATTGCATAAAAGGAGATTCCCTGTCATTAAAATATAGTTCTACTTGACCCTTCAAAAAAACGTAGCATTGTCTCGTTCTTTGGGGGGGATTTATGGTACCGTTACTCTGCCGCATTTTACAGCACTCCTGGATTATACAATGGGATATCGTGGAGGGGAATAAGCATTTCATTACTGCACAGCACCTTGCTTAAGAAAAGGACGTCTCCAACGGCTGGTACCCTCTCACTACCGGGGTAGCCGTTACACTCATCCTCCTTCCTCAACCCCCTCCTCAACCTCCCTCCTCATCCTCAACCCCCTCATCCTCAACCCCCTCATCTTCAACCCCCCATCCTCAACCTAAACCCCCCTCAACCTAAACCCCCCTCCCCATCCTCAACCCCCCTTCTCAACCCCCCTCCCCATCCTCAACCCCCCTTCTCAACCCAAACCCCCCTTCTCAACCTTAGGGGGGTTTAGGTTGAGGAGGGGGGGTTGAGGAGGAGGAGGGAGGAGGGAATATCGGCGTATAACACGCACCTATCATTTGACCCCTATTTTCCGGGAGAAAGAGTGCGTGTTATACGCCGATAAATACAATACAATTAAATACAATACAATACACCCCTATTTAATATACATCCTCCCATCTAATATGCATCCTGTAACAGAGCGCCCCCTTCTGACGGGGTTCGCGTCCTGCTCTTTAACGTTTTTAGGGAGGAAAACACAGTAGGCTTGTCAGAGGCTTAATTTTACGGCTGTTTATTTGTAAGCGCCAACAGAAAGAAAAACAGTGCTTATCCTCAGCAATGAAATAAAAATCTACATAAATGGGCTTACTATAACCAGGAACGCCCTGACTATCCCTGAGACCGCTTCTCGGCCTGCAGGTATAATATTAATACAGTCCACAGTGTAAGCTCTCTGCTTTAATCTTGTATCTTTTAAGGACTTGTCCTCTTCTTACTGCTACTGCCACCTTGTGGTCAGGATACACAGAATCTCTTCTTACTTCTACTGCCACCTTGTGGTCAGGATACACATAATCTCTTACTTCTACTGCCACCTTGTGGTCAGGATACACATAATCTCTTCTTACTTCTACTGCCACCTTGTGGTCAGGATACACATAATCTCTTCTTACTTCTACTGCCACCTTGTGGTCAGGATACACATAGCCTCTAGTACATCTGGAAGTCTCTTCCACGGTACTCTTTACACCTTTGCGGAGGAAGCATAGGGCCCGCCCTTCTCTCCCTTATGCTTCACCCAAGGGACCCTTGTCACCCTCTTGTGATAAGGGACTCTTACTCTCACTTAATGCACTCTTCTTCTCCCTGGGGCCTTTGTAATCCTTCTCTGGATATGATGAGAATAAAATGCATTGATCACCAACCTTTGTTTTCTCTTATTGCATCTGGCTTCTTAGGGATGGGGTCTTCAGATAAATCCTTACTCAGTGGTATATCTCCGATGCCACAGAAGTCTTCTCTGTGAGCAAACTCTGGAACACAGCAGTCTTCTCGACTGTCTCGCTTCAGCACAAATCCCAGCTCTCAGGATCCAAACAGCAGCTACACACACCGCTCACGGCTCGAAACTCGCAGCTCACAGCTCACCGCTCACAGCTCACAGCTCACAGCTCACAGCTCACCGCTCACAGCTCACCGCTCACCGCTCACCGCTCACCGCTCACAGCTCACCGCTCACAGCTCACAGCTCACAGCTCACCGCTCACCGCTCACCGCTCACCGCTCACCGCTCACAGCTCACAGCTCACCGCTCACAGCTCACAGCTCACAGCTCACCCCTCACCGCTCACCGCTCACAGCTCACCGCTCACCCCTCACCGCTCACAGCTCACAGCTCGAAACTCACCGCTCACCGCTCACAGCTCACCGCTCACAGCTCACCGCTCACCCCTCACCGCTCACAGCTCACAGCTCACCGCTCACAGCTCACAGCTCACCCCTCACCGCTCACCGCTCACAGCTCACAGCTCACCGCTCACAGCTCACCGCTCACCCCTCACCGCTCACAGCTCACAGCTCGAAACTCACCGCTCACCGCTCACAGCTCACCGCTCACCGCTCACTGCTCACAGCTCACAGCTTGAAACTCACCGCTCACCGCTCACCGCTCACCGCTCGAAACTCACCGCTCACAGCTCACAGTTCACAGCTCACAGCTCACAGCTCACAGTTCACAGTTCACAGTTCACAGTTCACAGCTCACAGCTCACAGCTCACAGCTCACAGCTCACAGCTCACAGCTCACAGCTCTTAGGCCCAAGCCTAAGTGAGAGAGATTCCACCCATCTCTCTGCTGCTTTTAAAGGCAGTTCACAGCTGGGATTCCATTAGCATCTGATAACTGCCTGGAGTTAACTCTTTGCATTCTCAGGAGAGAAGTCTTACAGAGCTCTCTTGTGACCCCTGGTGGCCCTCCATCACAATCCCCCTATGTAATATACATCCCCCTATCTATCTATCTATCTATCTATCTATCTATCTATCTATCTATCTATCTATCTATCTATCTATCTATCTATCTATCTGTATCTATCTATCTATCTATCTATCTATCTAATATACAATAAATACTATCTATATACTATACACCCCCCTATCTATCTAATATACAATACAAGCTATCTCTATATAGCAACCCTAATTCTAAGCTAGAATAAAATAATTAAGACCACTTTCCTTTGAGATGTTTCTTCAGATCACCAACCTAGGGTAAAAAAGATAAAAAAAAATAATACAACACGTTTACATAAAATAACTAAACATTCTAAAGATTATACTCACCTTTCCAGCATGTCCCGTCCTCCTTCATCTTTGCCTCTGCGGCGCTGCCCCTGATAAAAATAAACATAACATTAGTACACATACATAAACATAAAACAAGGTAAAATATACACAATCTACATTGTACTTACCTCCCCGCGATGTCTCCGGCCTCCTGGTGTTCTGCCCCGGATGGGCCCTGGAAGCATCCGCGCGAAAAAAACAAACAAAAACAAAACAAAAACGACACACATCCGCCCTGGCGGATGTCTCCGACGCTAATGAAGTTCCTTACAGAGTGTTCCAGAATAAAATTGGCAATGGCGGCTTTTGATTGGCTGAAAATGCTGTCTATCAAATTCAGCCAATGAGAAGACCCCAATTGTGAACCAATGAGAAAGGGATACACCTCAAAATACCACGCTGATTGGATAACACACCTGTCAATCTTTATTTGAACCAATCCGAAGGCTTTATTGCCATCAGCAAATCACAATGGAATATACCCCCACGTACTGATTGGTGAAGACATCTGCGCCTTCCCATTGGCTGTAATATTAATTGACATTAACAATAGCCAATGAGAATGCGCAAATCCTTCACCAATCAGTACGTGGGGGTGTATTCCATTGTGATTGGCTATTGTCAGTGCAACCAATCAGAATGCGCAGATGCTCCAACCAATCACCCTGTGGGGGTGTATTCCATTGTGATTGGCTGAAGGCATCTGTGCCTTGTGATTGGTTTAAATAAAGATTGACAGGTGCATTATCCAATCAGAGTGGGATTTTAGGGTGTATCCCTTTCTGATTGGCTCAAACATTGGCGCCTCCTGATTGGGTGAATTTGATAGACAGCGTTTTCAACCAATCAGAAGGCGCCATAGCCTATTTTCTTCCGGAAAAGTCTCCGGGAGCTTCATTAGTGTCCGGGATGTTTGTGAGTGCGGATATAAGTATTATTATTATTTTTATTTTTTTACAGGGCGTGGCAGAAGAGGAGGCGGAGGAGGCCGGAGACATCACGGGGAGGTAAGTATAATGTAGATTATGTTTATTTTATTTTGCTTTTATGTATGCCGGAAAGGTGAGTAGAATATTTAGAATGTATAGAATGTTTCTTAATGTACTGTAACTAAATTAAACTAATTTTTTTATTTTTTTTTCCCTAGGTGGCTGATCTGAATGGACATCTGCAAAGGTAAGTGGTCTTAATTATTTTATTTTAGTGTAGAATTAGATTATATTTTATATATAGATAGCATTTATTGTATGTTAGCTAGGGGTATGTGTTTTATATAGATAGCATAGGATGTATTATATATTAGATTGTGGTATTTATTTAGATAGATTGGGGATGTATTATTATATAGATAGGATGTATATTAGATTATGGTATTTATTTAGATAGATTGGGGGATGTATATTAGATTATGGTATTTATTTAGATAGATAGGGGGATGTATATTAGATAGATAGGATGTATTGTATATTAGATAGGGGTGTATTGTATTGTATTGTATTGAATTGTATTATATGTATTTCCTTTTCAGGTGTGTAAAAAAAATTTTTCTGTAATGGGGGGGTTGTAATGTTTTTTTTTATTTTCTGTAATGTTCCTTTTTTTGTGACTTAGTTTTTTTTATTTTATGTAATGTAGATTTTTTTTGTGACTTTAGGCTTTTTTGATTTCTGTAATTAGAGTGGTGGGGGTTATTAGGGGGTAGGTAGGTAGTGTATTTGTTAATAGGTTAGTGTAGAGGGTGTTTAGTTGATATTTAATGGTTTATTGGGGGGTATAGTGCAGTGTAGTGTTTATACGTAGTGTCATGATGGTCCTTGAGGACCGTCATGGAACTTATGTGGTTAATGTTGGGTTGTAACAGGCCCATAATGGTAATAATACACCCTTATGGGACTGAAGGGGTTAAATAGAGGCTTATGAGGGTCTGTATGGACCCCCATGAGTGACAGGGTTAAGTAGCAGTTTATGGAGGTCTGTATTGACCCCCATCAGTGAGGGGGTTAATTAAGGGCTTATGGGGGGCTGTATTGACCCCCATGAGTGAGGGGGTTAATTAAGGGCTTATGGGGGGCTGTATTGACCCCCATGAGTGACAGGGTTAATGAAGGACTTATGGGGGTCTATATTGACCCCCATGAATGACAGGGTTAATTAGGGGTTTATGGGGTCTGTATTGACCCCCATGAGTGACAGGGTTAATTAGGGGTTTATGGGGGTCTGTATTGACCCCCATGTGTGAGGGGGTTAATGAACTGCTTATGGGGGTCTGTATTGACCCCCATGAGTGACAGGGTTAATTAGGGGTTTATGGGGGTCTGTATTGAACCCCATGAGTGACAGGGTTAATGAAGTGCTTATGGGGGTCTGTATTGACCCCCATGAGTGACAGGGTTAATGAAGTGCTTATGGGGGCCTGTATTGACCCCCATGAATGACAGGGTTAATTAGGGGTTTATGGGGGGCTGTATTGACCCCCATGATTGACAGGATTAATGAAGCGCTTATGGGGGTCTATATTGACCCCCATGAGTGACAGGGTTAATATAGGGCTTATGGGGATCTATATTAACCCCCATAAATGACAGGGTTAATTAGGGGTTTATGGGGGTCTGTATTGACCCCCATGAGTGAGGGGGTTAATTAAGTGCTTATGGGGGTCTGTATTGACCCCCATGATTGAAAGGGTTAATGAAGGGCTTATGGGGGTCTATATTGACCCCCATGAGTGAGGGGGTTAATGAAGTGCTTATAAGTGTCTGTATTGACCCTTATGAGTGACAGGGTTAATGAAGGCTTATGGGGGTCTATATTGACCCCCATGAGTGACAGGGTTAATATGGGGTTTATGGGGGACTGTATTGATCCCCATGAGTGAGGGGGTTAATTAAGTGTTTATGGGAGTCTGTATTGACCCCCATGAGTGACAGGGTTAATAAAGGGCTTATGGGGGTCTATATTGACCCCCATGAGTGACAGGGTTAATTAGGGGTTTATGGGGGTCTGTATTGACTCCCATGAGTAAGGGGGTTAATTAAGTGCTTATGGGGGTCTGTATTGACCCCCATGAGTGACAGGGTGACAGTGTATATTTGTTTTCTTTTATAATGGGTCCTTTAAGGACCTTTACAGTCCTTTAAGGACCTGTAACACAGGAATTTAGAATTTTCATTGCAGCAGGGGTCCCCGATCGCGTGCGATCGGGACCCCCACTGCGATGGTTAATGGGTTAATGCAGATCTCCAAACTTATCTTGGATCCCGTGGGGTTAATGCAGGTTTCCGAGCTTATCTCGGATCCCTTCTTGGGTAAGTTGTACGTGGCTGGGCTTTGAGCCTCGTTTTCGTTTTTTCCGGCGGCCATTTTTTCTCTCGCTTAGGGGATTTTCGTGTGTCTGAACTCGGGAATTTGGACTTTTCTCTTTCAGAGGTCCTGGGTGCCCCCCTTGCTATGGGTAAGCTTTTTATGTATATTTTGTATTTGGTGTGTTTTGACTGTTTTTAGGTGCGCAGGGTTCCGCCATTTTTCGTGTGTGTGGGTGTTTGTTACGTTAAGGTTGGTTCTGAGGTCGTTTTTTTTTCTTCTAAGTCATGTGTGTGTGTTTTTAACTGCGTGTGAGGCGCCTTTGAGCCTCCACCTCCGCAAATGCGACCCCTCGCTTTGCGAGGGACGCAGTTCTTGCGGGCCCGCTGTGCGAGCCCGCAAGCGTTAGCAACAACTCGTATGCTCACAACTATATATGTGATTATTATTATATTATATACAGCTTATTATTACACACTAGCGACTTGCCCGTCAAAAAATTACAGCAATGAGATGTGTATGTTTGGAAAGTTGTTTAGTTATAAATATACGTATTTGACACTTGTATGATTTTATTTATGATGAAATAAGTAGTATTGTGATATTAAACATGTTTATTTTTGTAAAATGTTCTCTTGGTGAACAATAAGTCTTAAAGCATTTTGTATTAAAAGTATTAACATTTGAATGTAAGAACAGTTGAACTTAAAATTAATAAGTATTGTAAACTTGAGGTAATGGTTTTTCAACTCAAGAATTGTTAACTTAAATATACATTGAATCCAGAGGAAGGCAAAAAGTAAAATCCCTCCTTGAAACACACCCAATTCTATCAGAGAGGGAAAAAAATTAATTCCTTCCTGACCCCATGAACTGGCGATCAGATTACTCCCTGGATTAATGTTTAACATAAAAGACAATATTTACATTGTGACTTAAAACGTGGTTGAGCTCTTCACATGAACTTTGTAATATGTTGAAGTAAAGAACTTGAAAGTATATTTTTTGAAACTTGAACTTTCTTATCAGTCTAAGTAAAGAACTTGAAAATATTGTTTTCAACCTTGTAACATTAGAAACAGTAACATAGTTAATTAACATTTTAACAAAATTTGTAAAAATAATGCAAGGCAAGTGTTTTGTGAGGCTAATCATCTATAAACAGTACTTCCATTAATTATGACTGAATTGTTTATTGTTTTGTATTTTTGAATGCTTTTAAATTTGTTTTGCATGGGTTTTATTTCTTTAATGAAAAGTTATAGTACTTCATAGTAGACAATGTTTTTAGTAAAAATACGTCCATCTTCTAACAAATCACCTTGACTTTCATTCTTTTCAAAGTAAACTTTAATAGCCTGTGGATTTTTGCACCGTGATAAGGCAAAGTACAATTGGCCATGTGCAAATACTAATTCTTGTAGGAAAATACCCACAGATTTGAACGTTTGTCCTTTGATTTATTAATGGTCATGGCAAATGCCATAATGATGGTAAATTGTCTTCTTTGAAGTATAAAAGGGAGACTACTTTCACTTGGTGCTAAATCTATTCTTGGTATGAAAACTCTCTCTCCTTTATAGGTACCAGTTAAAATTTCAGCATCTATAAAATGGTCCTTTAATTGTTGAACAATTAATCTTGTGCCATTGCATAGGCCTTTTTTGGGGTTCATATTTCGCAGTAACATGACAAATGCACCTTTCTTTAGCTGCAAAATATCTGGTGGCATTCCAGAAGGAGTTAGTGAGTTTATGAATTCAGTAGAAAAGTTAGCAGTTGGCAAGCTCGGAATATTCTTCGTTATTTATGCTACCTTCAAATATAGCCGATAAAATATCTTGGTGACAAATCATATGAGGTGGGATCTCTACAGTGTCGTCAGGTAAATTTGGTATTTTTTCTGTTTTGCCTTCTCCAATTTTAATAAGCCAATCATTGAATCAGTTTGTCCTTCTGATCTCATATTTTGTTGCAGTTGAAGATGGGTAAAATGTTTCCACAGTGTGCTTGACTTTATACAGGTTTCGATAATGTCAGTTCGATTTCCATGTACATCGACAGGTAATGTTTGTCTAAAATCGCCACCCAACAACATTACCTTTCCACCAAATGGAAAAATATTATCCATGACTTCACGAAGCAAACGGTCAATACATTGGAGGGCATAGCATGACATCATTGTGGCCTCATCTATTATAATTAATTTATTCAAAGTTGGTGCTTAACACCTGATAGGTATAATAATATAATTATTAAAAAAAAACGTTCATGTGCGAATTTTTATTGTGAGCTGCCTACCCGGCTTGCTCTGTGTGATTAAAAAGAAGTTAAAAATAAAAGTTTATAAAAAATTATAAACCCTACTAGTAAGTGATAAGTATGAGGTTGCTACCATCTGGCTGGACTACCTATAAGTGAGTAATATGTGAATGGTATAGGGATGAGGATAGAGGCCTAATGGCCAGGTATATGCCTAATAGGAAATTGTGACTGTAATGGCATATCACATATATAGTTGTGAGCGTATGAGTTGTTGCTAACGCTGCGGGCTCGCGTAGCGAGCCCGCGGCCCTCGCAAAGCGAGGGAACTGTGCCAGGTTCTCAGTTGCTGGCAACACATTACGACACAAACAAACAAATACGACACACGTTCACACACATTACGACACTCGCAAACAATATACGACACACGTTCAAACACATTACGGCCTCGCAACACTCGGACGCAACTCGCGAACATTACAAAATTACAAACACAATACATACACACAGCACATACATAAAAACCTTACCTACACCAAGAGGGAGCACCCAGGACCTCAAAAATGCAACTTACAACTTAATTGCACTCAAAATAAAAGAGTTTAGACACTAAATAGTTTGTTAAGCGACACAAAAAATGGCCGACGAATAAAACGAAAACGAGGCTACACACGCAAACACCATACGAGACACGTTACCACACATTACGACCTCGCAAACATCGGACGCAACACGCCGACATACAAACATTTAAAACTTACACACAACACACAACAAACACATAAAAAGCTTACCTACAGCAAGAGGAACCAGCCAGCACCTCAAAAAAACAAGTTACACCCACATTTAAATCAAAATAAAACACTTTAGACACTAATACCATCGCTAAGCGAGATAAAAAATGGCCGACGAACAAAACGAAAACGAGGCTCCAGACGTAACTACACTACACTTACTCGCAATAATGAAACACATACTATGCTGAACGTATCACAATCAGATTAAACACCATTTTGAACAGTAATACGCAGAAAATGGCGGATGGAACGCAAATTGTAAGCTGGAACGCAAATAGCGCATGCGTATTGCGTTCTAACGGTCTCACTTTCCAGAACTTTCTACAAGTTTATAAATACTGCCTATTTCAAACAAAAAAATACATTTCTCCTCAGGTGATGCGCGGTGTGACTGGACATGGCGCCGCTGCTGTTACTTGAGAAGACAATTCTTTACTAATTTCCTACTTTACATTGTGCAAATTACAACTGACAGGTAAGCTATAATATATTATATTTTATTATCAGCACAGGTCAAACAAATAAAAAATAAACTAGGATTTATGTAGTCATCATGTATGGCACATTTATGTGTATAGGCTCACAAAAAAAATATGGTTCATTTAACAAAACAACAAAAAAAACATAATTCTATAATAAACAGAGGTTTATGTATAATGACATGTGACACGCACATATATGTCTATAATGTATAGTGACATGTGACACGCACATATATGTCTATAATGTATAGTGAAATGTGACACGCACATATATGTATAGAATGTATAGTGACATGTGACACGCACATATATGTCTATAATGTATAGTGACGACACGCACATATATGTGTATAATGTATTGTGACATGTGACACGCACATATATGTCTATAATGTATAGTGACATGTGACACGCACATATATGTCTATAATGTATAGTGACATGTGACACGCACATATATGTCTATAATGTATAGTGAAATGTGACACGCACATATATGTATAGAATGTATAGTGACATGTGACACGCACATATATGTCTATAATGTATAGTGACGACACGCACATATATGTGTATAATGTATTGTGACATGTGACACGCACATATATGTCTATAATGTATAGTGACATCTGACACGCACATATATGTCTATAATGTATAGTGACGACACGCACATATATGTGTATAATGTATTGTGACATGTGACACGCACATATATGTCTATAATGTATAGTGACATCTGACACGCACATATATGTCTATAATGTATAGTGACATCTGACACGCACATATATGTCTATAATGTATAGTGACATGTGACACGCACATATATGTGTATAATGTATAGTGACATGTGACACGCACATTTATGTGTATTGCCACTGCAACAAAATTAGCTTAAAACAAAATCAGTAAACAACTACATTTAAATGACATTATATGTCATGTATACTGATATGTCACACGCACATATATGTGTATCATCTATAGTTACATCTCACACACACACATTTATGTGTGTTGGAAAAAAAAATATAAGGTTAATTTAACCATTTAAATATGATTCATGTATACTGATATGTCACACGCACACAAAATAATTATATTAAACTATGTAATGTGCTTCATGTATGTGACATATGTGTGTAGCCCCCAACAAAAAATAAGGTTAATTTAAAAAAATTACACTACTATATTTCAATGACATTCATTTACTTCAATTCAATAGATCATATAAAGCTGAATCTTTTTATTTCTTTGAATATTCAAACAGACTCTGCATCAATAGCGTCTCTCAACAATTTGCACCGTGCACTGTGAAGCACAATCCCTTTTAAAGAACACCAACAAAGAAGAAGAGGTAAGATACAACAAGACATTACGTGCTCAAAAGGCCATGCTTTGCTACATGAAAAATTATAAATATACAAATAACTATTTCACTTTCTTTTTCAAAAAGACACTACAAGAAGACCGGCGGATTAAGATTGGCAGGAGGGGACCCTCTGTCATTCCAAACTTCAATCAAGGTAAAGTATTAAGTATAAAAAAGAAACGAACCATGAGCCTCATTCAATTGCGACTCAATTGAATAGGGCTCTATATAAGCACAGAGCATATTTTTTAAAGGAACTTTTTATTTTGTGAACACGTTGCTTTTGGATACAAGTTCACTAAATACAAAATTACGTTAAAAAATATGCTCTGTGCTGATATTGAGGTCTATTCCATTGGCCAAAACACAATTGAATGAGGAGCTCACAATATAACAAATGCAGTAACCAAAGGCCCTCATTCAATTGCTATTTTGGACAATTAAATATGGCTATAAATAAGCACTTTTAGGCCCTTATTCTATTTTAACAAATATATGTGATGTGCTTATTTACAACCCTATTCAATTTTCAACATTGCAATTCAATGAGGGCCTTAGAGTACTATTACATTGTAAAAAATGCAATTGAATGAGGGGCAAACTATGCAACATATGGTACACACAAAGGCCCTCATTCAATTGCAATTTGCCCAATTGAATAGGGCTCTAAATAACAACATAACTCTTTTTTTAAAATAAGTTTTTAGTTACTAAAAATATATCCAAAATAAAGTTTTTAAATGACTAAAAACTTATTTAAAAAAATATGCTATGTGCTTATTTAGGGCACGATTCAATTAGCCAAATCGCAATTGAATGAGACACAAAATGCTACACACAAAACTGAATTTCTTATTCAATGTTTAACAACCTATAAGCCTTACAAAGAAGCAAAAATAAGAATAACAAAAGTGTTGTGCACCTAATAGCATTGTACAAAAAAACACACAAACTCATAGGAAACTAAATTAACATTCTTCTTTAATGTTTAACAACCTATAACCAGTACAATCAAGAATAAATAACTTTTGCACAAGTGGTGCGCACCAAACAGGATTGTCAAAAACTAAAACAAACACATAGCAAACTACATTAATTATATTATTTCATGGTTCACTAACTATAACCATCCCAATAAAGGTTAAATAAGTATACCACACGTGGTGCGCACAAAACAGGATTGTACAAAAAATAACATAAACACATAGCAAAATACATTTATATTCTTATTTAATATATCACAACCCACAAGCCTTACTAAGAACCTTCAATAACAATAACAAAAGTTGTGGGATTGTACAGAAAGTAAAAAAAAAAAAAAGATAGAAAAAAATAACCATAACTGATACAATACAGTCAAATTAATACATTTTTCAATTATTTAAAATATATTTCACTCAAACAACATTTTCTATTTTATATTACAACAGATACTGCGTGAAGACAATCGGACGAGGACTTTTTCCACAGGACCGGACCATCGGACGAGGACTCGGACCAGACCAGCAGACGAGGAATTTCCACACAGGACCAGACCAGCAGACGAGGAATTTCAACACAGGACCAGACCATCGGACGAGGACTTTCACCAACGGACCACAACATCGGACGAGGGATATCGCCACAGGACCACACCATCGGACGAGGACTTCCAACAGAGGACCACACCATTGGACACCGATTTTGAACCGAGGACCAACAAACATTCGGATTTAAATCACACTTCAACCAAGGTACAGTATAATAAGTACTAAAGTATAAAACTAAAGAAACTGCTTTCAGTTGCATCCGTGTCAACAGAAAAATAAAATAATTAATTTAATATCTCCCTTATTTTATTTAAATTGCTACTATGCAATACATAGCTCAATAACCACATCACTTTTTTTTTTAGCAAAGAAGTTTTGCAGTGGAAAATATCTATCCACAAACAACGTTTTTAATAAATAAAACCATTATTTAAAAAAAATATGTTACATGCTTATTTACAGCACTATTCCATTGGCCAAATTCTTAGCCAGTGAGGACAGGAATTATAAATTTAACTAAATATAAATGATACATTCTAAATATAAATGATACCTTAATGATTTGCCTTTTAGTTCACCAATTGTGCACAAGAATCTTTAACAGGAATTACAATTTTAAATATACACAATTACATTTACTTTTTTTTCCTTTACAGATTAATATGGCTGATAACGAGACCAAAGAAGAGAAGAAAAGACGTCAAACTAGAGAAAGACAAGAGAGATGGGCCGCCCAGCAGACACCGGAGGAGAAAGAAATTCGACGAGAAAAAGAACGCAAAAGACTTGCAAATAAAAGAATATCAGCTGCAAAAATGAAAGATACAACCAAAAAAAATAAAAAGATAATAAAGCATTTACAAACTGTTCCTAATACATCAGATGACATTTTACAAGATACCAGTCAAGACAGACCAAAAAAAGCAACTACAAAAACAAAGCATTTACAAACTCTTACTAAAAACTTACAGGACATTTCAACCAAACAAGTCCAACATATACCAAGAAAATCCACGAAAAAAACTAAACATTTAGAACCTGTTGTTGAAACATTTCATGACTTTTCACCTGATGAATATGAAAGACAACATCCAATATGCTTTGCAAATTGTCCTTTACTGAAGTCTTTAGCAGTAGAGGTTCATAGTTGTGGGGACATGACTACTCAATGTCAGTTTTGTGAGGCTTATTATTTTAAACAGGAGAGACCCCGAGATGGACAATTTATTAGTTGTTGTCAAAAAGGAAAGTTCAAACTTCCAGAAAGGAAACAATTTCCAACCTATTTACAAAATATTATGACTGAACCTACTTTTCCAAATTACAAAAATTTTAAGACAAACATAAGATCCTACAATAGTGCCATATCATTTGCATCTATGGGGGCAACATTGGCTGCTAATGTACCAGGACATGGTCCTTACTGTTTTAAAGTCCAAGGACAAATTTATCATCGGACTTCACATTTACATCCAGAGGAAGGAGAGCAAAGAAAATTCGCTCAACTATATGTCCTAGATACAATGGAAGCTGTTGACCAACGTATGCAGATGGAAGAAAATAAAAAATGCTTACCCAGTGTTTTTATAGAGCTAAATAACATTATGGACAACAATCCCTACAGTAAAGCTTACAAAAAATTGGCAGAAGTAGAAAATGAACAACTACTTCATGCACAAAGACATCAATTACCCATGCCAAAGGTTAATATGGTGCTTAAAAGAGACAGACATACTGATAAACGTCGTTATAACTTGCCAACATCAAATGAGGTTGCAATGGTCTTTCAGAATGATGAAGGAGAACCACCATTTCAAAGAGACATTAGAGTATATCCCAGAAATGAGGACCAACCATTTATTAATATTAATATCTTAAGTCCAAATTTAGATCCAATGACATATCCCATCTTTTTCCCACACGGAGAAGCAGGTTGGCAACCAAAATTAACCCTTCCCAGTTACCCAAATGCTAAAGCCAGAATCCGAAATAATGTTTCTATGCTTGAATTTAAAGTTGCTCAAATTGCCATTAGAGATGAATTTAATCCAATTTTATGTGGTGGGAAACTAACACAACAATGGATTATTGATTCATATTTGCAAGTTGAGGCAAATAATTTAAACTTTATAAAATATCAACAAGATAAACTACGTGTAGAACAATATTGTGGACTCATGGACTATGTTGCTGACGTGGCTACAAGCAGAGACATGACAGCTGGCAAAGCCATCATTTTACCATCTTCCTTTCAAGGATCTCCTCGAAATATGAGAGAAAGATACAATGATGCTATGGCTATTGTGACAAAATTTGGAAAACCAGATTTATTTGTGACATTTACATGTAATCCACAATGGCCAGAAATTAATCAAAATCTACTTCTTGGACTAAGTGCTTCAGATCGACCAGATTTAGTAGCCAGAGTTTTTAAGATCAAATTAAATGAATTAATACGTGACTTCACTATAAATCAGTTATTTGGCAAATGTCTTGCTTATGTATATACCATTGAATTTCAAAAAAGAGGCCTTCCACATGCACATCTTCTCATAATACTTCAAGAGAAAGATAAATTAGATACTTCGGACAAAGTGGATGCAGTCATAGTTGCTGAACTACCAGATCCAGAACTATATGGTAGACTATATGAGATTGTTACTCATCGCATGATTCATGGACCCTGTGGAAACCTTAATCCACAATCACCATGTATGGAAAATAATCAATGTTCAAAAGATTTTCCAAAAGATTATAGAGACAAAACATATGCAAATTGTGATGGATATCCACTTTATAAAAGAAGAGAAGGAGATAGTGCCATTATTCGAGGAAAAAAAGTGGACAATAGATATGTAGTACCCTACAATCCACATTTACTCATGAAGTACAACGTCCACATCAACGTAGAAGCCTGCACTTCCATCAAATCCATTAAATATGTTTACAAATATATTTACAAAGGTTACGATGCAGCTACTGTAGTCGTCAAAAGTGAGGACAACCCTGAAAGTAGTGAGTTAGTACATGATGAACTTACATCTCATGTAGATGCTCGCTATGTCAGTGCGCCAGAAGCTATGTGGCGGCTTTTAAAATTTGAAATGCATGATAGATCACATGCAGTATATAGGTTAGCAGTACATTTGCCACAACGACATTTAGTCTATTTCCATGCTGGAAATGAAATGAATGCATTGGCCCAAAGTGAAGATCGTCACACTACACTAACTGCATGGTTTGCATTAAATTCCACTGATGCTCAAGCAACACAATACTTATATATTGAAATTCCATATCACTATGTTTTTGTGAATGGATTATGGAGAGCAAGAAAAACCAGAGGCAATAAAATAATTCCACGAATTTACACAGTCAGTCCAAGAGATGTTGAACGATTTTGCTTACGGATATTACTTTTAAATGTTCCAGGAGCACAAAGTTTTGAACAATTAAGAACTGTTAATGACATTGTATATGAATCCTTCCATTTAGCTGCAAGACATAGAAACTTACTCGCTGATGATACAGAGTGGGAAAGATGTTTAGAAGAAGCAGCACAATGTCAAATGCCACGACAGATGAGAGAACAATTTGCTTTTATTTGTATCTTCTCAAATGCTCCAAATGCATTAGCTTTGTGGGAGACTTTTAAAAGTAATATGGCTGAAGACTTTATGCGACGATACAATGAACCCATTGCACACTTAAAAGCCTTAATGGAAATTCAAGAAGTATTTTTAACTCATGGATTAAGTTGTGCAAGTTTTAATTTGCCTGATCCAGGTCTAATAGATGACATTAACTTTGAAGACTATGACATTCAACTACAAGCAGAAAGAACAGAAGAAAGACTTGCAACTTTAAATACACTACAATTGCAAGCATTTCATGCCATTAAAAATGCTATAGATGATGACATGCTGACAGAGCGTTATTTCTGTCTTGATGGACCTGGCGGATCAGGGAAAACATATTTGTACAATTTATTAATGAGTTCAGTACGAGCACAAGGAAAAATAGCAATGGCGTTTGCCACTACTGGAATTGCTGCACTTTTATTAGAAGGTGGAAGAACTGTTCATAGTGGATTTAAACTGCCAGTGCCTATTTTGGAAAATTCTGTGTCAGATATTCGCATGACATCCTTACAAGCAAAGAAATTGAAAAAATGTAAATTAATTATAATAGATGAGGCCACAATGATGTCATGCTATGCCCTCCAATGTATTGACCGTTTGCTTCGTGAAGTCATGGATAATATTTTTCCATTTGGTGGAAAGGTAATGTTGTTGGGTGGCGATTTTAGACAAACATTACCTGTCGTTGTACATGGAAATCGAACAGACATTATTGAAACATGTATAAAGTCAAGTACAGTATGGAAACATTTTACCCATCTTCAACTGCAACAAAATATGAGATCAGAAGGCCAAACTGATTTCAATAATTGGCTTATTAAAATTGGAGAAGGCAGAACAGAAAAAATACTACATTTACCTGACGACACTGTAGAGATCCCACCTCATATGATTTGTCAACAAGATATTATATCGGCTATATTTGAAGGGAGCATAAATAACGAAGAATATTCCGAGCTTGCCAACCAAGTTATACTGACGTGTAAAAATAAAGATGCATTAATACTCAATAATGAAATCTTAAAAAAAATTAATGCACCACAAAGAAATTATCACAGTGCTGATTCTGTACTTGCTGATGACAATGAAAGTCAGGCAAACTTTTCAACTGAATTCATTAACTCTTTAACTCCTTCTTGAATGCCACCACATATTTTGCAGCTAAAGAAAGGTGCAATTATCATGTTACTGCGAAATATGAACCCCAAAAAAGGCCTATGCAATGGCACAAGATTAATTGTTCAACAATTAAAGGACCATTTTATAGATGCTGAAATTTTAACTGGGACCCATAAAGGAGAGAGAGTTTTCATACCAAGAATAGATTTAGCACCAAGTGAAAGTAGTCTCCCTTTTATACTTCAAAGAAGACAATTTCCCATTATTATGGCATTTGCCATGACCATTAATAAATCACAAGGTCAAACTTTCAAATCTGTGGGTATTTACTTGGAAGAACCAGTTTTTGCACATGGTCAATTGTACGTTGCGTTGTCACGGTGCAAAAATCCACAGGCTATTAAAGTTTACATTGAAAACAATGAAAGTCAAGGTGATTTATTAGAAGATGGACGTATTTTTACTAAAAACATTGTCTACTATGAAGTACTATGACTTTGCAGGATACAAACTAAAGCCATGCAAACATTTTTAAAAAACATTCAAAAATACAAAACAATTGGTTGTTTAATTCAGTCATAATTAATGGAAGTCATGTTTATGGATAATTTGCCTCACAAAATATTTGCCTTGCATTTCTATGAAAAATTATGTTAAAATGTTAAGTCACTATGTTAATGTTTCTAATGTTACAAGTTTAAAAACAATATTTTAAAGTTATTTCATTCAACATATTACAAAGTTCATGTTAAGAGCTCAAGCACCTTTTAAGTCACAATGTAAATATTCTATGTTATCTTAACATTACTACCTACATTAATGTTTATCGACAGTTTATGTGCTCTGTAATGAATTACTTTAATTACGTACGGTTTAAGGAGAGTTTTTACTGTATGCCTTCCTCTACATTCAATGTATATTAAACTTGACAATTATTCTGATATAAATTGCATGTTAATACTGATTAATTTAAAGTAAAACTGTTTTTACATTCAAATGTTAATACTTTTAATTTAAAATTATGTTACAAAATGTTTTAACTATGTTCCTGTTTATAATGTTCAAAATTAGACAAATGTTTGGCAAAAATTACAAAGTTACATAAAAAATAAAGTTCAATTTTAAAAATATATACTTTCAACGTTATTGCTTACATATATTTTCAACTTCATGTTAAAATTCGCCACGTTTAAGAAACTCTTTTTACTTTTTACTTTTCTCTGGATTATATGTATATTAAACTGAACAATTCTTCAGATACAAATTTCATTTTAAAAAACCATTACATCAACGTTTAAAAAAAATACATGTTCATATCACAATACTTACAAGGGTCAAAAATATATTTAAATAACTAAACAACTTCACAAACATATACATCACATTGCCGTCATTTTTTGACGGGCAAGTCGCTAGTAATAGTAATAAATGCCAGAATCTAGTAATGGCATGTATAAAGTGCTATGTGCTAATTAGGTAGTAATATATAGTGTTAAAAATTATTAAGGTACTGTGAAGTGACACTTGAAGTGACAAAAAAAAAATGAAAAAAACCCTTGTGATAAGGGATAGCCAGAAAAAATATATGAATTATCCTCATATAAACAAAAAAAATTTGTAAATCATTGGATAAACAAAAAATAGAAAAATCATATCGATAACTGTGGGTTTATATTAAAAACTTTTATGTTAAAAAGTATCAACCAGTGCCATAAAGGCTTTACAGTATGTGAACTGAACCAATGTAATGAGGACTTATAGTTGCAGTTATATCAGTATATATATAGAACCATATATAATTTTATATCTATAAAAAAAGGCCATTAAATCTCTACAAGGTCTTTATATACCCCTTTATTTACACCAAAAATAGTGCAGACAATTTGTTCATGGGGGTATTAACCTGATAGGTTGACCAAGAGATATGGGCCTTAGTTAGGGAGAGTAATACTATATCTTCCAAATAGTCAAGACAGATTGTATATACAAAGGGGAGAAAGGCCATAAAGGCTCTTACTTACTGTGTCTCAATTGCAAAACGCCTCAAGGTCCACAAACTGATAACTGGTTGCTCCTTTTTAACATAAAAGTTTTTAATATAAACCCACAGTTGTCATCTTTGACATTGTGCTGCTTCTTCCAAACATCTTTCCCACTCTGTATCATCAGCTAGTAAGTTTCTATGTCTTGCAGCTAAATGGAAGGATTCATATACTATGGGCCTCATTCTATTACCGGCCGCAGCCGCTGCGGGGATGCAAGGACCGGCCGCAAGGTTTACGGCTATTCTATTCCCCTCTGGCCGGGGACTCCGGCAGGCTTGCGGCCGGCGCCTTGCTATCTCTTGCGGCCGATTGCGCCGGAGGAAAGCCTTTGATCTAAAACGGCCGCAAGGAAATCGGCCGTAAGAAAAGCCTGGTTGCGATTCTATTGCACCGGGAACCCTGTCTGCAAGGCTAAAACCGACCCGCAGCTTACTTGCAGCAAACAGGTCCCGCTAGCACCAATTAAGCACATAAAATAGCTCAAATAAAGCCATCCTGCACTTTGTGGAGTCTATAAAGTGATATTCGGTGTTAGCAAAAATAGCACATAATTACCCTATACTCAAATCCGTAAAATATTTTATTTTTAATATACGTAAAATATGCATGTAAAAAGTCCATAGGGCTTGGAGCACCTCAGACACGCCCACGCCGCAGCCGGAAAATAAACAGTTAATTTGAACTCGGGTTTGGGGTGATGTGCAAGCTTGAGAGTGGGTTACTTTTAATCCTCATGTCCCCCAATATGATCCCTAGCATTTACAGAGCTGTACAGTGCAGGCTTGAATTTATTTTTGCATTTTTAGATTTCTGAGATTACGGCCGGTTCCAAGATATGCGGCCAGCCGTAAGAGGAGATCCTTGCGGGGCCGTATAATAGAATCTCGAGTTAACAGAACCCCCGCAAGGAATCGCAGCCTTACGGCCGATTTACGGCCGCTAATAGAATGAGGCCCTATGTCAGTGCGCCAGAAGCTATGTCGTGGCTTTTAAAATTTGAAATGCATGATAGATCACATGCAGTAAATAGATTAGCAGTACATTTACCACAAAGACATTTAGTGTATTTCCATGCTGGTAATGAAAGTAATGCATTTGCCCAAAGTGAACTTCGTCACACTACACTAACTGCATGGTTTGAATTAAATTCCACAGATTCAGAAGCAACACAATTCTTATATATTGAAATTCCATATCACTATGTTTTTGTGAATGGATTATGGAGACATAGAAAAAGCAAAGGAAATAAAATAATCCCAAGAATTTACACAGTCAGCCCAAGAGATGTTGAACGTTTTTGCTTTCGCATATTACTTTTAAATGTTTCTGGAGCACAAAGTTTTGAACACTTAAGAACTGTTAATGACATAGGCCCTCATTCAATTACCGGCCGTAAATCGGCCGTAAGGCTGCGATTCCTTGCGGGGGTTCTGTTAACTCGAGATTCTATTATACGGCCCCGCAAGGATCTCCTCTTACGGCTGGCCGCATATCTTGGAACCGGCCGTAATCTCAGAAATCTAAAAATGCAAAAATAAATTCAAGCCTGCACTGTACAGCTCTGTAAATGCTAGGGATCATATTGGGGGACATGAGGATTAAAAGTAACCCACTCTCAAGCTTGCACATCAGCCCAAACCCGAGTTCAAATTAACTGTTTATTTTCCGTCTGCGGCGTGGGCGGGTCTGAAGTGCTCCAAGCACTCTGGACTTTTTACATGGATATTTTACGGATATTAAAAATAAAATATTTTACGGATTTGAGTATAGGATAATTATGTGCTATTTTTTCTAACACCTAAAATCCCTTTATAGTCTTCTCAAAGTGCAGGATGGCTTTATTTGAGCTATTTTATGTGCTTAATTGGTGCTAGCGGGACCTCTTTCCTGCAAGTAAGCTGCGGCTCGTTTTTAGCCTTGCAGAGAGGTTTCCCGGAGCAATTGAATTGCAAATAGGAATTTCTTACGGCCGAAACTCTTGCGGCCGTTTTAGATCAAAGGCTTTCCTCTGGCGCGAGCGGCCGCAAGAGATAGCAAGGCACCGGCCGCAAGCCTGCCGGAGCCTCCGGCCGTAAGGGAATAGAATAGCCGAATAGCTTGCGGCCGGTCCTTGCGGCCACGCAACGGCTGCGGCCGCTAATAGAATGAGGCCCATAGCGAGCATCTACATGAGATGCAAGTTCATCATGTACTAACTCACTACTTTCAGGGTTGTCTGCACGTTTAACGACTACAGTAGCTGCATCATAGCCTTTGTAAATATATTTGTAGACATATTTAATGGATTTGATGGAAGTGCAGGCATCTACATTTATGTGGGCATTATACTTCATGAGTAAATGTGGATTGTAGGGTACTACATATCTATTGTCAAATTTTTTGCCACGAATAATGGCACTATCTCCTTCTCTTCTTTTATAAAGTGGATAGCCATCACAATTGGCATATGTTTTTGTAGCGGATGGCACTGGGTGAATAAGCTGCATTCGCATAACTGTATGTTGTACTTGTGTTAAAAGAAATGTATGTTGGTTTATGCTCTGCAGAATATTAGCCAGACTATGGCAGACCTAGGCTAATAGATAATCATGTTACAGATAAGGAGGTCTATTCATTCTCAAACATAAGAACAAAGAAGGATTATCTAATCATTGTCTGATTATATCAAGTTGCCTCAGGGAGGTGTGACTCACCTATTGTCCCTAAATGTGTATTGTATGGCCAACTATGGAGAATATGTGAAATGTCTGTGTGTTATGTGTAAAATATACTTTTACTAACTTTTGAACCCCTGGTCTGATTCATGCCATTTTTTAATATGTTGTTCCCCTGGGGGAGAGCTATTGAACGGTGCTGGACTTAAAGGTGTACCCCCTGTTTTTGGGGTACATCCAGAATGTGGTTAAAATTGAGTCTGTTTTAATTGTGTTACCTGTTATCTGAGGGGAGGAGACGTGGGGGTTGAACCATGTATATAATTGGCTGTGATAATTATGTGGGTGTAGCCCTTCAGAGGGCACCATGACATAAAAGGAGATTCCCTGTCATTAAAGATATAGTTCTGCTCCTGAAACTGTGTGTCGTCCAGTTATTGGGATTACGGTTGGGATATTGCTATTATTTTACCTGTTGGAAACCTTGCCTGTGGATTTACCATTTACTTGTTCCTGAGCCTCACTGGGATTATAAGCGGAGATAACCTGGGGAATATTGCCTCTCCGCTACAGTTTTGTCTCTATAATCTTTTGGAAATTCTTTGGAACATTTATTATTTTCCATACATGGTGATTGTGGATTAACTCACCACAGGGTCCATGAATCATGCGATGAGTAACAATCTCATATAGTCTACCATATAGTTCTGGATCTGGTAGTTCAGCAACAATGACTGCATCCACTTTGTCAGAAGTATCTAATTTATCTTTTTCTTGAAGTATTATGAGAAGATGTGCATGTGGAAGGCCTCTTTTTTGAAATTCAATGGTATACACATAAGCAAGACATTTGCCAAATAAGTGATTTATAGTGATGTCACATATTAATTCATTTAATTTAATCTTAAAAACTCTGGCTACTAAATCTGGTCTATCGGAAGCACTTTGTCCAAGAAGTACATTTTGTGTAATTTCTGGCCATTGTGGATTACATGTAAATGTAAGAAATAAATCGCTTTTGCCAAATTTGGTGACACTAGCTATAGCATCATTGTATCTTTCTCTCATATTTCGAGGAGATCCTTGAAAGGAAGATGGTAAAATGATGGCTTTGCCAGCTGTCATGTCTCTGCTTGTAGCCACCTCAGCAACATAGTCCATTAGTCCAGAATATTGTTCTACACTTAGTTTAACTTGTTGATATTTTATAAAGTTTAAATTATTTGCCTCAACTTGCAAATAGGAATCAATAATCCATTGTTGGGTTAGTTTTCCACCACATAAAATTGGATTAAATGTATTTCGAATGTCAATTTGAGCTACTTTAAATTCAAGCATAGAAACATTATTTCGGATTCTGGCTTTAGCATTTGGGTAACTGGGAAGGGTTAATTTTGGTTGCCAACCTGCTTCTCCTTGTGGGAAAAAAATGGGATATGTCATTGGATCTAAATTTGGACTTAAGATACTGATATTAATGAATGGTTCCTCTTCATTTCTGGGATATATTCTAATGTCTCTTTGAAAGGGTGGTTCTCCTTCATCATTTTGAAACACCATTGCAACTTCATTTGATGTTGGCAAGTTATAACAACGTTTATCAGTATGTCTGTCTCTTTTAAGCACCATATTGACCTTTGGCATTGGTAATTGATGTCTTTGTGCATGAAGTAGTTGTTCATTTTCTACTTCTGCAAAAATTTTTATAAGCTTTACTGTAGGGATTATTGTTCATAATGTTATCTAGCTCTATAAAAACACTGGGTAAGCATTTTTTATTTTCTTCCAGCTGCATACGTTGGTCAACAGCTTCCATTGGATCTAGGACATATAGTTGAGCAAATTTTCTTTGCTCTCCTTCCTCTGGATGTAAATGTGAAGTACGATGATAAATTTGGACTTGGACTTTAAAACAGTAAGGACCATGTCCTGGTACATTAGCAGCTAATGTTGCCCCCATAGATGCAAAGGATATGGCACTATTTTCGGAACTCATGTTTGTCTTAAATTTTTTGTAGTTTGGAAAAGTAGTTTCAGTCATAATGTTTTGTAAATAGATTGGAATTTTTTTTCTTTCTGGAAGTTTGAACTTGCCTTTTTGACAGCAACTAATAAATTAGCCATCTCTTGGTCTCTCCTGTTTAAAATAATAAGCCTCACAAAACTGACATTGAGTAGTCATGTCCCCACAACTATGAACCTCAACTGCTAAAGACTTGAGTAAAGGACAATTTGCAAAGCATGTAGCAGTTTGACTTTCATATTCATCAGGTGAAATGTCATGTGATGTTTCAACAACAGGTTCTAAATGCTTTGTTTTTTTCGTGGCTTTTCTTGATATATCTTTTATTGGTTTAGGTAAAATGTCATGAAATGTTTCAGGAACAGGTTCTAAATGCTTTGTTTTTTGGTGGCTTTTTTGGTATCTCTTTTATTTTTTCAGGTAAAATGTCATCTGATGTTTGAGGAACAGGTTCTAAATGCTTTATTTGCTTAGTAGCTTTTTTTGGCGTATCTTTAATTTTTGCAGCTGATAGTCTTTTGCTTGCAAGTCTTTGCGTTCTTTTTCTCGTCTAATTTCTTTCTCCTCTGGCGTCTGCTGGTTGGCCCATCTCTCTTGTCTTTCTCTAGTTTGAAGTATTTTCTTTTTTTGTTTGCTCTCGTTAGTAGCCATGTTAATCTGTAAAATAAAATAATTTATAATTAGTTTAGTTTGAGATGTTATGTGTGTTTTTTACATTTTTTATTATCAACAGTTTGTTTATATGTGCTTGCAGTTCATTGTACTGTTACTTTCTTTGTATTGTTAAATAAGTGTTTTTTTATTTTTTGGGTCTTTTGGTCTTACTTTCTGTGGTGCCTTGTAATTTTTGCCTTACATGAATAGCACAGTGAAGGAACTGACACTATACCTTCTTCTATATGTAGTAGGTGTCTAGTGTTAATTCAAATTTATATTTTAGTTGTTTTGGCAATTTATTTTTTTGTTGTACTTTTAACTTACAGGCATAGTAGAGGGCAAAAATTACAGCCTTATTAAATTGCTATTCAGCCAATTCTAAAGGGCTCTATATAAGCACAGAGCATATTTTTTTACAGAAGTTTTAAGTTAGTGAAGACCTTACTTTTAGATAGAAGTTCACTAACTAAAAACTTTTGTAAATTAAATATGCTCTGTGCTTATATAGAGCCCTTTAGAATTGGCCGAATTGCAATTTAATAAGGCTGTTAGTCTGTAATTTTTACTACAGGGGATTGTCATAATAGTATTTTGAAATTTTATTTAAAGGCTTATATGTTCGGTCAATTAATTTTTTTTATTTTTTCTTGGGGTGTTAGTACTATTTGTTTTAGTATTCTATTTTATGTGTGTGTTTAGGTTTTATGCTTAATATTGTACATTACGACTGGTAATTTAGAATGACACATTTTATGTAGTCTATGTTTTGAGACTTTTGTGGACTGTGCTGTTTTCTTTTTTTTTGGCTAGATTGAAGTTTAGATTTACTGTTAAACATTATTGTCCATAACAGACAAATAACAGGTAAATAAGAAATGTGTCAGTTATATTTTGGTAAAAGTTATAGGCCCTCATTCAATTGCGATTTGGCCAATTCAATAGTGCTCTAAATAAGCACATAACATATTTTTTTTCAATACGTTTTTAGTTAGTAAACATTTATCCAAAAGCAAGGTTTTCACTAACTAAAAACGTATTAAAAAATAATATGTTATGTGCTTATATAGACCCCTATTCAATTGGCCAAATTGCAATTCAATGAGAGCCATAGTTAGGACCTCATTCAATTGCAATTTGGCCACTTGAATAGGGCTCTAAATAAGCACATAACATGTATTTTTTAAGAAGTTTTTAGTTAGTGAAGACCTGGCTTTTGGATAGATGTTTACTAACTAAAAACCTCTTTAAAAAAATATGCTATGTTCTTATATAGAGCCATATTCAATTGGCCAAATCACATTTGAATGAAGCCCTTAGTGATTGTTATTCTTTTTTTTTCTTCTGTTGACATGGATACAGAGCAAACATGGTTATTTAGTTTTCTCTTTTTTTTACTTGTTATACTGTACCTTGGTTGAAGTGTGATTTGAAGCAAAATCTTTGTTGGTCCTGTGTTGAAAGTCTTCGTCCGATGCTCTTCACGCAGTGTCTGTTGTAAAAGAAAATTGAAAATTTTATTTGATTTGAATGTATTTGTAATGAATAACATATTTCATTATTTTGGTCTATTGTATCTGTTATGGTGAATTTTTCTGCTATGCTGTTTTTTGTGCAACCTTTTAAAAATACTTTCATTGTATTTGTATATTCCAGTTATCCTATTTTTATACTGTAATTATTAATGTTTTTCTTATTTTGGATCTGATTGCAATGTTTTTAGCATTATCCTGTTTTGTGTCCACCACTTTTGCTATGCTAATTTAGACTTCTTTGTAAGGCTTATAGCTTCTTAAACAGTAAATATAAATATTAATTTACTTTGCTATGTGTTTGTGCGATTTTTGGAACAATCCTTTTTGTGTCTGCCATATGTTGCATACTTTATTTGCTTAATTAATCTTTTTTATGAAGGTTAAATGTTTTTCCTATTTTGGATATGATGGTTATGTTTTTAGCATTATCTTATTTTGTGTCCACCACTTTTGGTATGCTAATTTAGGCTTCTTTGTAAGGCTTATACATTCTTAAACAAGAATATTAATTTAGTTTGCTATGTGTTTGTGTGATTTGTGGTACAATCCTGTTTTGTGTCCCCCATATGTTGCATACTTTATTTGCTTAATTAGTCTTTTTTTATGAGGATTAAATGTTGTTGTACATTAAAAATGAATGTTTTTCCCTATTTTGGATATGATGGCTATGTTTTTAGCATTATCCTATTTTGTGTCCACCACTTTTGGTATGCTTATTTAGTCTTCTTTGTAAGGCTTATAGGTTCTTAAACATTAAAGAAGAATATTAATTTACTTTGCTATGTGTTTGTGTGATTTTTGGTACAATCCTATTTTGTGTCTACCATATGTTGCATACTTTATTTGCTTAATTAGTCTTTTTTATGAAGGTTAAATGTTTTTCTACAGTGAAAATGAATGTTTTTTCTATTTTGGATATTATGGCTATGTTTTTAGCATTATCCTATTTTGTTTTCACCACTTTTTGGTTGCTGCATTTGTTATATTGGCGGCCATTAAACATATATAGTTCCTTTATTTTTTCTACTTGTTATATTTTACCTTGATTGAAGAGTTGTTCTTGTCCGAATGACAGAAGGTCCCCTCCTGCCATTCTTAATCCGCCGGTCTTCTTGTAGTGTCTGTTTGAAAAAGAAAGTGAAATGGTTAATTGTATATTTCTTCTTTTTGATTTAGCAAAGCATGGTCTTTTTCAGCATGTAATGTATTTTTCTATCTTACCTCTTCTTTCTTTGTATTCTTTAAAAGGGATTCTCTTTCACAGTGCATGGTGCAAATTCTTGAGTGACGCTGTTGATGCAGAGTCTGTTTGAATAGTAAAAAAAGGAGAAAGATTCACCTTTAGGTTACATATTCAGTTGCAGTAAATTAATGTCATTTAAATATACTTGTTTAATTAGTTTCAATTAACATTAGTGTGTTTTAGGGCCTACACACATAAATGTGCGTGTCACATATCACTATACATGAATCACATTTTCATAGTTAAAGTTAGTTTTTTTTTAATGTCATTTAAATATAGTTGTTTAATTAGTTTGCGTTAAGATTAGTTTGTTGTAGGGGCTATACACATAAATGTGCGTGTCACATGTCACTATACATGAATTACATTTTCATAGTTAAAGTTGTTTTTTTTTTGTCCTGATAATAAAATGTAATATATTATAGCTTACCTCTCAGTTGTAATTTGCACAGTGTAAAGTAGTAAAATTAGGAAACAATTCTCTTCTCAAGTAACAGCAGCGGCGCCATGTCCAGTCACACCGCGCATCATCTGAGTAGAAATGTAGAATTTTCTGGAAAGTAGGCAGTATTTATAAACTTTCAAGTGCCTCAGACCGTTAGAACGCAATACGCATGCGTTATTTGGGTTCCAGCTTACAATTTGTGTTCCATCCGCCATTTTATGAGTAGTAGTTTTCAAAATGGTGGTTAATTTCAGTGTGGTACGTGCCGCATAGTATGTGTTTCAGTTTTGCGAGTCACTGTAGTATAGTTACGTCTGAAGCCTCGTTTTCGTTTTGTTCGGCAGCCATTTTTTCTCTCGCTTAGGTGAGTTTAAACTCTTTTTTTGGACTTAAATGGACGTGTAAATTAACTTTTCAAAGTGCCGGATGCCCCCCCTTGCTGTAAGTAAGCTTTTTATGTGTTCGTTGTGTTTATTTCTTGTGTTTCTGATGTTTTCATGCCCGCCGTTTTCGGACGGTTTTGCATGTTGGGAATGGGTCGTTTTGCGGCCCTATTTTTTTGCGAGGGACGCAGTTGGTTTTTACGTGTACGACGCAGTTGATTTTATTTTTAAGTCGTGCGTGTGTGTGTTAACCGCGTGTGAGGCGCCTTTGAGGTTTTTTTCTAAGTCGTGCGTTTGTTAACACAGCCGACGTTGGATCTTCCACCACCGCAAATGCGGCCCCTCGCTTCGCAAGGGTCCGCATTTGCGGCCAAACACAGCCGACGTGGGATGCTCCACCACCTCTTTGCAGGGGACGCAGTTCTTCCGGGCTCGCTGTGAGAGCCCGCAAGCATTAGCAACAACTTGTATGCTCACAACTATATATGACGGCAATGAGATGTGTATGTTAGGAAAGTTGTTTAGTTATTAATATATATATGTGACAGTTGTATTGTGATATTAAAAGATGTTTAGTTTTGTAAAATGTTCTCTTGGTGAACAATAATTTGTAAAGCATTTTGTATTAACATTTGAATGTAATAATAGTGGAACTTGAAATTAATCATTATTGCAAACTTTAGGCAATGGTTTTTTAACATGCAATTTGTATGTGAAGAATTGTTAACCTCAATATACATGAAAATTCGGAGGAAAGCAAACAGTAAAAACCCTTGTTGAAACGTACATCATTTTAACCTGAACTTTGTAATATATGTAAGTAAGAAACTTGAAAGTATATTTTTTTAAACTTTAACTTTATTATTTGTGTAACTTTGGAACTTGACAAAACATTTGTATAACTTTGAACATTATAAACAGTAACATAGTGAATACATTTTTTAACATAATTTTGTATTAAAAGTATTAACATTTGAATGTAAAAACATTTTAACTTTAAAGTAATCAATATTTTAAACTTGAGGCAATGGTTTTTTAACATGCAATTTCTATCCAAATAATTGTTAACTTCAATATACATTGAATGCAGAGGAAGGCAAACAGTGAAAACTCTCTTTAAAATGTACCCAATGAAATAAATTCCTTCCTGACCACATGAACTGTCGATAAACATTAATACAGGGAGTAATCTTAACATAACAGACAATATTAACATTGTGTCTTAAAACGTGGTTGAGCTGTTAACATGAACTTTGTAATATGTTGAAGTAAAGACCGTTAAAATATTGTTTTCCCAACTTGTAACATTAGAAACAGTAACATAGTTAATTAACATTTTAACATAAGTATCACATATGTAAGGCAAGGGTTTTGTGAGGTGAATCATCCATAAAGAGTCTTTCCATAAATTATGACTGAAATTGTTTCTTGTTTATTATTTTTGAATGTTATTTAATTTGTTTTCCTTGTGTTTTCTTTCTTTACTGAAAAGTTATAGTACTTCATAGTAGACAATGTTTTTAGTAAAAATACGTCCATCTTCTAATAAATCACCTTGACTTTCATTCTTTTCAATGTAAACTTTAATAGCCTGTGGATTTTTGCACCATGACAACGCAACGTACAATTGACCATGTGCAAATACTGGTTCTTCCAGGAAAATACCCACAGATTTGTAAGTTTGACCTTGTGATTTATTGATGGTCATGGCAAATGCCATAATAATGGGAAATTGTCTTCTTTGAAGTATAAAAGGGAGACTACTTTCACTTGGTGCTAAATCTATTCTTGGTATGAAAACTCTCTCTCCTTTATGGGTCCCAGTTAAAATTTCAGCATCTATAAAATGGTCCTTTAATTGTTGAACAATTAATCTTGTCCCATTACATAGGCCTTTTTTGGGGTTCATATTTCGCAGTAACCTAATAATTGCACCTTTCTTTAGCTGCAAAATATGTGGTGGCATTCCAGAAGGAGTTAGTCAGTTTATGAATTCAGTCGAAAAGTTGGCCTGACTTTCATTGTCATCAGCAAGTACAGAATCAGCACTGTGATAATTTCTTTGTGGTGCATTAATTTTTTTTAAGATTTCATTATTGAGGATTAATGCATCCTTATTTTTACACGTTAGTATGACTTGGTTGGCAAGCTCGGAATATTCCTGGTTATTTATGCTCCCTTCAAATATAGCGGATATAATATCTTGTTGACAAATCATACTAGGTGGGATCTCTACAGTGTCTTCAGGTAAATGTGGTATTTTTTCTGTTCTGCCTTCTCCAATTTTAATAAGCCAATCATTGAAATCAGTTTGGCCTTCTGATCTCATATTTTGTTTCAGTTGAAGATGGGTAAAATGTTTCCATAGTGTTCTTGACTTTATACATGTTTCAATAATGTCAGTTCGATTTCCATGTACAACGACAGATAATGTTTGTCTAAAATCGCCACCTAACAACATTACCTTTCCACCAAATGGAAAAGTATTATCCATGACTTCACGAAGCAAACGGTCAATACATTGGAGGGCATAGCATGACATCATTGTGGCCCAATGTATTATAATTAATTTACATTTGTTCAATTTCTTTGCTTGTAATGATGTCATGCGAATATCTGACACAGAAGTTTCTAAAATAGGCACTGGCAGTTTAAATCCACTATGAACAGTTCTTCCACCTTCTAACAAAAGTGCAGCAATTCCAGTAGTGGCAAACGCCATTGCTATTTGACCTTGTGCTCGTACTGAACTCATTAATAAATTATACAGATAGGTTTTTCCTGATCTGCCAGGTCCATCAAGATAGAAATAACGCTCTGTTACCATGTCATCATCTACTGCATTTTTAATGCCATTAAATGCTTGCAATTGTAATGTATTTAAAGTTGCAAGTCTTTCCTGTGTTCTTTCTGCTTGTAGTTGAATGTCATAGTCTTCAAAGTTTATGTCATCTATAAGACCTGGATCAGGCAAATTAAAACTTGCACAACTTAATCCATGAGTTAAAAATACTTCTTGGATTTCCATTAACGCTTTTAAGTGTGCAATGGGTTCATTGTATCGTCGCATAAAGTCTTCAGCCATATTACTTTTAAAAGTCTCCCACAAAGCTAATGCATTTGGAGCATTTGAGAAGATACAAATAAAAGCAAATTGTTCTCTCATCTGTCGTGGCATTTGACATTGTGCTGCTTCTTCTAAACATCTTTCCCATTCTGTATCATCCGCTAGTAAGTTTCTATGTCTTGCAGCTAAATGGAAGGATTCATATACAATGTCATTAACAGTTCTTAAGTGTTCAAAACTTTGTGCTCCAGGAACATTTAAAAGTAATATCCGTATGCAAAAACGTTCAACATCTCTTGGACTGACTGTGTAAAATCTTAGAATTATTTTATTGCCTCTGCTTTTTCTTGTTCTCCATAATCCATTCACAAAAACATAGTGATATGGAATTTCAATATATAAGTATTGTGTTGCTTCAGAATCAGTGGAATTTAATTCAAACCATGCAATTAGTGTAGTGTGACGATCTTCACCAATGCATTCATTTCATTTCCAGCATGGAAATAGACTAAATGTCGTTGTGGCAAATGTACTGCTAACCTATATACTGCATGTGATCTATCATGCATTTCAAATTTTAAAAGCAGCCACATAGCTTCTGGCGCACTGACATAGCGAGCATCTACATGAGATGCAAGTTCATCATGTACTAACTCACTACATTCAGGGTTGTCTGCACTTTTGACGACTACAGTAGCTGCATCGTAGCCTTTGTAAATATATTTGTAGACATATTTAATGGATTTGATGGAAGTGCAGACTTCTACGTTGATGTGGGCATTGTACTTCATGAGTAAATGTGGATTGTAGGGTACTACATATCTATTGTTCACTTTTTTTCCACGAATAATGGCACTATCTCCTTCTCTTCTTTTATAAAGTGGATATCCATCACAATTGGCATAGGTTTTGTCTCTATAATCTTTTGGAAATTCTTTGGAACATTTATTATTTTCCATACATGGTGATTGTGGATTAAGGTCACCACAGGGTCCATGAATCATGCGATGAGTAACAATCTCATATAGTCTACCATATAGTTCTGGATCTGGTAGTTCAGCAACAATGACTGCATCCACTTTGTCAGAAGTATCTAATTTATCTTTTTCTTGAAGTATTATTAGAAGATGTGCATGTGGAAGGCCTCTTTTTTTAAAATTCAATGGTATATACATAAGCAAGACATTTGCCAAATAAGTGATTTATAGTGATGTCACGTATTAATTCATTTCATTTAATCTTAAAAACTCTGGCTACTAAATCTGGTCGATCTGAAGCACTTTGTCCAAGAAGTACATTTTGTGTAATTTCTGGCCATGGATTACATGTAAATGTCAGAAATAAATCGGGTTTGCCAAATTTAGTGACAATAGCCATAGCATCATTGTATCTTTCTCTCATATTTCGAGGAGATCCTTGAAAGGAAGATGGTAAAATGATGGCTTTGCCAGCTGTCATGTCTCTGCTTGTAGCCACGTCAGCAACATAGTCCATTAGTCCAGAATATTGTTCTACACAGAGTTTATCTTGTTGATATTTGATAAAGTTTAAATTATTTGCCTCAACTTGCAAATAGGAATCAATAATCCATTGTTGTGTTAGTTTCCCAACACATAAAATTGGATTAAATACATTTCGAATGGCAATTTGAGCTACTTTAAATTCAAGCATAGAAACATTATTTCTGATTCTGGCTTTAGCATTTGGGTAACTGGGAAGTGTTAATTTTGGTTGCCAACCTGCTTCTCCATGTGGGAAAAAAAATGGGATATGTCATTGGATCAAAATTTGGACTTAAGATACTCATATTAATGAATGGTTGCTCCTCATTTCTGGGATATATTCTAATGTCTCTTTTAAATGGTGGTTCTCCTTCATCATTCTGAAAGACCATTGCAACCTCATTTGATGTTGGCAAGTTATAACGACGTTTATCAGTATGTCTGTCTCTTTTAAGCAGCATATTAACCTTCGGCATTGGTAATTGATGTCTTTGTGCATGAAGTAGTTGTTCATTTTCTACTTCTGCCAAATTTTTATAAGCTTTACTGTAGGGATTGTTGTCCATAATGTTATTTAGCTCTATAAAAACACTGTGTAAGCATTTTTTTATTTTCTTCCAGCTGCATACGTTGGTCAACAGCTTCCATTGTATCTAGGACATATAGTTGAGCGAATTTTCTTTGATCTCCTTCCTCTGGATGTAAATGGGAAGTGCGATGATAAATTTGTCCTTGGACTTTAAAACAGTAAGGACCATGTCCTGGTACATTAGCAGCTAATGTTGCCCCCATAGATGCAAAGGATATGGCACTATTGTAGGATCTTATGTTTGTTTTAAAATTTTTGTAGTTTGGAAAAGTAGGTTCAGTCATAATGTTTTGTAAATAGATAGGAAATTATTTTCTTTCTGGAAGTTTGAAATTGCCTTTTTGACAGCAACTAATAAATTGGCCATCTCTGGGTCTCTCTTGTTTAAAATAATAAGCCTCACAAAACTGACATTGAGTAGTCATGTCCCCACAACTATGAACCTCTACTGCTAAAGACTTGAGTAAAGGACAATTTGCAAAGCATATTGGATTTTGACTTTCATATTCATCAGGTGAAATGTCATATAATGTTTCAACAGGTTCTAAATGTTTAGTTTTTTTCGTGGCTTTTCTTGGTATATGTTGTATTGTTTGAGGTAAAATGTCATGTAATGTTTCATGAACCGGTTCTAAATGCTTTGTTTTTTTCGTTGCTTTTTTTTGTATTCCTTGTATTTTTTCAGCTAAAATGTCATCTGATGTTTCAGCAACAGGTTGTAAATGGTTTATTTGCTTGTTGTTTTTTTTTGTCATATCTTTAATTTCTGCAGATGACAGTCTCTTGCTTGCAATTCTTTTACGTTCTTTTTCTCGTCGAATATCCTTCTTCTCAGGTGTCTGCTGGCTGTCTGCTCTCTGTCGTCGTTCTCTAGCTTGGCGTCTTTTCTTTTCTTGTTTACTCTCGTTATCAGCCATGTTAATCTGTAAAAATAAAATAATGTATCTTTAGTTTATTTTGAGATGTTAAGTTTGTTTTCATCAAAAATTGTTATCAACAGTGTGTTTACATTTTATACTTAATCAATTTCAATTTGGTCAATTGAATAGAGATCTAAATAAGGTCATCATATAATTTTTTAAATAATTTTTTATTTAGTAAACATGTATCCAAAAGCAAGGTTTTCACTAACAAAAAAGTGTTTTGAAAAAAAATGTTATGGTTTTATTTACAGCACTATTCAATTTGTCAAATGGCAATTCAATGAGGGTGTAGGACTGGAAATGTCCAATGATAAATTCTATAGAGTCTGTGTTTAGAGCCTTTTTTGGAGTATGCATTATTTTTTTCTGGCTACATTGAAGTTTGTATTTACTGTTAAAGATTATTGGCCCCAAAAGACAAAGAAGAGATAGCAGAAAAATGTGTTAGTTATATTTTTTTCAAAGTTATAGTTACTGGTGGTTTTTTTTAAATGTTATTTTTTGTTGCCATCGATACAAAGCTAAGATATTTATTTATTTTTCTCTTTTTTTACTTGTTATACTGTACCTTGGTTGAAGTTTGATTTCAAGCAGAATCTTTGTTGGTCCTGTGTTGAAAGCCTTCGTCCGATGGTCTGGTCCTGTGTTGAAAGTCCTCGTCCAATCGTCTGGTCCTCTGTTGAAAGTCCTCGTCCGATGGTGTAGTCGTCTGTTGAAAGTCCTCGCCCGCTGGTCTGGTCCTCTGTGGAAAGTCCTCGTCCGATGTTGTAGTCCTCTGTTGAAAGTCCTCTTCCGATGGTGTAGTCCTCTGTTGAAAGTCCTCGTCCGATGGTCTGGTCCTGTGTTGAAAGTCCTCGTCCGATGGTGTAGTCCTGTGTTGAAAGTCCTCGTCCGATGGTGTAGTCCTGTGTTGAAAGTCCTGGTCCGAAGGTGTAGTCCTCTGTTGAAAGTCCTCGCCCGCTGGTCTGGTCCTGTGTTGAAAGTCCTCGTCCGATGGTCTGGTCTTGTGTTGAAAGTCCTCGTCCGATGGTGTAGTCCCGTGTTGAAAGTCCTTGTCCGATGGTGTAGTCCTGTGTTGAAAGTCCTGGTCCGATGGTGTAGTCCTCTGTTGAAAGTCCTCGCCCGCTGGTCTGGTCCTGTGTTGAAAGTCCTCGTCCGATGGTGTAGTCCTCTGTTGAAAGTCCTCGCCCGCTGGTCTGGTCCTCAGTTGAAACTCCTGGTCCGATGGTCTTCACGCAGTATCTGTTGTAAAATAAAAATGAAAATGTTATTTGATTTGAATGTATTTATAGTAACTAAAAAATGACATTTTTTTTGTGTATTGTATCTGTTATGGTGAATTTTTCTACTATTTATTTGTTTGTGCAACCTTTTCAAAATACTTTAAATGTATTTTTATATTGCATAGATAATTTTTTTATACTGTAATTATTTTTTTGTGAATTATTTTGTATATGATTGCACTGGTTTTAGCATTATCCTATTTTCTGTTCCGCACTTTTGGTATGCTTATTTAGGCTTCTTTCTGAGGCTTATAGGTAGTTAAACATGAAATAAGAATATCAATGTAGTTTGCTATGTGTTTGTGTGAGTTTTTGTACAATCCTGTTTGGTGCGCACCACATTTGGTATGCTTCTTTAGGCTTTTTTCTAAGGCTTATAGGTTGTTAAACATGAAATAAGAATATTAATTTACTTTGCTATGTGTTTGTGTGAGTTTTTGTACAAGCCTGTTTGGTGCGCACCACTTCTGGTATGCGAATTTAGGCTTTTTTCTAAGGCTTATAGGTAGTTAAACATGAAATAAGAATATCAATTTACTTTGCTATGTGTTTGTATGAATTTTTGTACAATCCTGTTTGGTGCGCACCACTTTTGGTATGCTTATTTAGGCTTCTTTGTAAGGCTTATAGGTTGTTAAACATGAAATAAGAATATTAATTTACTTTGCTATGTGTTTGTATGAGTTTTTGTACAATCCTCTTTGGTGCACACCACTTGTGGTATGCTTATTTAGGCTTTTTTCTAATGCTTATAGGTTGTTAAACATTGAATAAGAAAGTTAATTTAGTTTGCTATGTGTTTGTCTGAGTTTGTTACACTCCTGTTTTGTGTGTACCACTTTGTGTGTACCATATGTTGCATACTTTGGGCCTCATTCAATTGCAGTTTGGCCAATTCAATAGGGTCCTCATTCAATTAGAAGTTTGTCAATTGAATAGGTCTCTAAATAAGCACATAACATATTTTTTTTAAAGAAGTTTTTAGTTCGTAAACATCTATCCAAAATCAAGGTTTTCACTAACTAAAAACTTCTTTAAAAAAAATATGCTATGTGCTTATTTAGAGCCCTATTCAATTGGTCAAATAGCAATTGAATGAGGGCCTTTGGTTGCTGCATTTGTTATATTGTCGGGGCCTCATTCAATTGCGTTTTGGGCAATCGAATAGGGCTCAATATGACCACAGAGCATATTTTTTTACATAAGTTTTTAGTTAGTAAATTTGTATCCAAAAGCAAGGTGTTCACTAACTAAAAAGTTCATTAAAAAAATATGCTCTGTGCTTATATAGAGCACTATTGAAATGGGCCAATCACATTAAAATGAGGCCCTCGGGCATTAAAGATATATAGGTCCTCATTCAATTGCAATTTTGCCAATTGAAGAGGGCTCTATATAAGCACAAAACATATTTTTTGACGGAAGTTTTTAGTTAGTGAAGACCTTGATTTTGGATAGAAGTTCAGTAACTAAAAAGTTCTGTATAGAAAATATGTTATGTGCTTATATAGAGCCCTATTCAATTGGCCAACTCACAATTGAATGAGGCTCATAGTTTGTTTCTTTTTTCTACTTGTTATACTTTACCTTGATTGAAGTGTCGAATGACAGAGGGTCCCCTCCTGCCAATCTTAATCCGCCGCTCTTCTTGTAGTGTCTGTTTGAAAAAGAAAGTGAAATGGTTAATTGTATATTTCTTATTTTTGATTTAGCAAAGCATGGCCTTTTCAGCATGTAATGTACTGTTCTATCTTACCTGTTCTTCTTTGTTGGTGTTCTTTAAAAGGGATTGTGGGTCACAATGCACGGTGCAAATTGTTGAGTGACGCTGTTGATGCAGAGTCTGTTTGAATATTAAAAGAAGTAGAAAGATTGAGCTTTAGGTAATATCTTAAATTGCACTAAATTAATGTCATTTAAATATACTTCTGTAATTATTTTCAATTAACATTATTTTTTTGGGGGGGGCTACACATATATGTCACATACATGAAGCACATTTTCAGAGTTCAATGTAATGTTTTCTGTGCGTGTGACATATCACTATACATGAATCATATTTTAATTGTTAAATGAACCTTATTTTTTGTTTTTGCCAACACACATAAATGTGTGTGTGACATGTGACTATAGATGCTACACATATATGTGCGTGTCACATATCAGTATACATGACTCATATTTTAATATTAAATTATTTTTTTTTTGTAATGTCATTTAAATGTAGTTGTTTAATTAGTTTGTTTTAAGATCATTTTGTTGCAGGGGCTATACACATAAATGTGCGTGTGACATGTGACTATACATGATAGACATAAATGTGCGTGTGACATGTGACTATACATGATAGACATAAATGTGCGTGTGACATGTTACTATACATGATAGACATAAATGTGCGTGTGACATGTGACTATACATGATAGACATAAATGTGCGTGTGACATGTGACTATACATGATAGACATAAATGTGTGTGTGACATGTGACTATACATGATAGACATAAATGTGTACCTTAAAAAGTAAAGGCTGATAAACTGCAGAGTTCACTAATTGTGCCCAGGTGAGAGGGGTGTGACTTGACTGTTAAACTTGTATAAAAGGTTTGTGAGCTGGTTTGGGGCCTGTTTACAAGTGGATCTACCTTACAAGTAAAGGCTGATAAATTGCAGAGTGCACTAATTGTGCCCAGGCGAGAAGGCAGAAGTTAATATAAACCGGAGAAGGGGGACTTGTGAACTTGCGAACATTTTCAGTATCAAGTGCAATTCTAGTAAAAGCCTAGGAGTTTAAATAAAAGGAGGGACTTCAAAGAAAAGGGAGGGCAGATTTATAGTGCAAAGGAATAAAATTTTAAATAAATATATTATTTTATATTCTTTATTTTTCCCCCTGAAATTTTGTAGACAATAATAATAATTATGAGTCAGTCCAGTGGCAACTTTATTCAGTGTACATCCTGTCATATGTATGCAATACTGGAACAGATGATCCAGGGTCCATACCTCTGTGAGAGGTGTGAGCATGTTGCCTCTCTGGAAGCTCAAATTGGAGATCTGGAGAGAAGAATTGCAGCACTTAGTGATATTGCTCCACTGGAAAGGGAGTTGGTGCTCACTGAGCACAGTTTAGCTGGGCCTAGCATGGAGGGTGGAGCTGGGGCTAGTGAGGATGTCCAGGGAGGCAGCTGGGTTACAGTTACAAGGGGAAGCAGGGAGAACAGGAGGAGGCAGGCCAGTTTTGGGTTGGCAAACAACAACAGATTTGCCGGATTGAGTGAAACTGTTGGCGATGTCCATTCAGGAATGGCAATGCCAGATAGAGCTGTTCCCTCTAACAGCCGGGCGAACAGCTCTACTGGAGGAGAGGGAGGGCACAATAGGCAGAGCAACAGACAGGTTTTGGTTGTAGGGGACTCTATTATTAGGAAGGAAGACAGGGTGATTTGTCACCCAGATCACAGCAATCAAACAGTTTGCTGTCTCCCGGGTGCTCGGGTTCGTCATGTTGTGGATCGGGTAGACAAATTATTGGGAGGGGCTGGAAATGAACCTGCGGTCTTGGTACATATTGGTACCAATGACAAAGTTAGTGGAAGATGGAGTGTCCTAAAGAATGATTTTAGAGAACTAGGTAATAAGCTGAAGGTAAGGACCTCCAAAGTAGTATTTTCTGAGATACTACCAGTGCCACGTGCTAGCCCAGGGAGGCAGAAGGAGATTAGGGAGGTTAATGCGTGGCTAAAGATGTGGTGCACTAAGGAGGGGTTTGGCTTTTTAGAGCACTGGGCTGACTTCTCACTTCGGTACAATCTCTACAGTAGGGATGGATTGCACCTTAATGATGAGGGAGCTTTTGTACTAGGGGATAGGATGGTAGAAAGGCTGGAGGAGTTTTTAAACTAGTAGGTGGGGGGGATGGACTAGATATAAGTAATGGGGTAGAAAGTGTAGAGGGTATAAGGGATGAATTAACAACTCATAGGGGAGGAGATGGGGTGAGGGGTAGTATAGTCAATAGGGAGGTAGTACTAAGTAATTCAAGTTCAGTGGCAGGCACTTCAGAACTACAGACTCATAACATAAGGTGTATGCTTGCTAATGCCAGAAGCTTGCCAGGAAAAATGGGAGAGTTAGAATTATTAGCAATTAATGACAAATGGGATTTAATAGGCATTACCGAAATGTGGTGGGATGAATCTCATGACTGGACTGTTAATCTGGATGGTTATAACCTATTTAGGAAAGATAGAGGCAATGGTAAACGAGGAGGAGGGATTTGTCTGTATGTTTAGCCTGAATTTAAGGCTATAGTCAGAGAAGATATTTATGGTGGACCTAGTGATAAAGTTGAATGTTTGTGGGTAGAGTTAAATAGCGGAGCAGTAAATTCCAAAAGAATATTAGTAGGAGTATGCTATAAACCCCCAAATATAGCTGAAAGTGAGGAAATACAATTATTGTTACAGATTGGAAATGCAGCTAAGCACGGGCAAGTTCTAATGATGGGAGATTTTAATTACCCTGAAATAAACTGGATAAATGAGACCAGCAGTTCAGCTAAGGGGAGCAGGTTCTTGAGTACACTCAGGGATCATTATCTGGCCCAGGTTATACAGGAGCCTACTAGAAATGACGCCATCTTGGATTTACTCATTACAAATAATATTGATATTGTATCAAATGTTGAAATAGGGCAACCTTTTGGAAACAGTGATCACAACACAGTGTCATTTGAGATTGAATTAAAAAAACAACATTTTAAGGGACCAACAAAAACTCTTAATTTTAAAAGGGCAGATTTTAACGGTCTAAGGGCAGCAAAAGACTGGGGCCCTCATTCAATTGAAATTTGGCCAATTGAATAGAGCTCTAAATAAGCACATAGCATATTTTTTTTAAAGAAGTTTTTAGTTAGTGAAAACCTTACTTTTGGATAGATGTTTACTAACTAAAAACTTCTTTAAAAAAAATATGTTATGTGCCTATTTAGACCCCTATTCAATTGGCCAAATTGCAATTGAATGAGGCCCTGGGACAGAGGCATGATGGGTAAAAACACTGAACATAAATGGACAACATTTAAATCCTTACTAAATATACATACACATCGGCATATACCGTGTGGGAATAAAAGTAAAAGGAGTAAATCACAATCCATGTGGCTTAACAATGATTTAAAGATCAAGATACAGAGTAAAAAACAGGCATTTATATTATACACACAAGAGGGGACAGAGACTGCGGGAGTACAAGGAAATCAACAAGGCAGCAAAAGCGCGATTAGACTGGCTAAAATAGAAAATGAAAAATTAATTGCAAAAGAGAGTAAGACTAACCCTAAAATATTTTTTAAGTATATTAATGGGAAGAAGGCGAGGAAGGAAGCTATAGGAACATTACAATGTGACACAGTCTGAAAATTAGTGACCAGGAAAAGGCAGATGAGCTAAATAGGTTATTTTCTTCTGTATACACAATGAAGGTACCAGTGGTTGGGACACGGCAACATAATGGGGCTACACTACCTTTGCCAAATAATTGGGTAACACAGGAAGAAATCCAAAAGAGGTTGGAAAAAAAAAATATTAATAAAGCCCCGGGTCCTGATGGAATACATCCAAGGGTCCTGAGGGAACTGGGCTCTGTAATAGCCAAACCATTATATTTAATTTTTCAAGATTCACTCAACACAGGGTCTCTACCAGATGACTGGAGAAAAGCTGATAAGTGATACCTATATTTAAAAAGGGAGCAAGAGCAAATCCGGGGAATTATAGACCAGTGAGCCTCACTTCTGTAGTGGGGAAGCTTTTAGAAGGGTTAATAAGGGATAATATACAAGAATATGTCTATTTGAACAGGATTATAAGTAGGAGTCAACATGGGTTTATGAGGGATAGGTCATGTCAAACAAATCTAATTAGTTTCTATGAGGAGGTTAGTAGGAACCTGGATCAAGGCAACTCAGTGGATGTAGTCTTTTTGGATTTTGCAAAGGCTTTTGATACAGTGCCACATGGGAGACTATTGGGCAAACTAAGGGATACAGGAATTGCAGTAAATATCTGCTCATGGATTGAGAGCTGGCTAAAAGACAGGAAGCCAAGGGTTGTTGTAAATGGAACATACTCCGATTGGACTAATGTGGTAAGTGGGGTTCCTCAGGGTTCAGTATTAGGTCCTCTCCTTTTTAACATATTTATTAATGACTTAGAGGTAGGATTGGAGTGTGGGGTCTCCATTTTCGCTGATGACACAAAGTTGTGCAAGGTAATTAAATCAGAAAATGATGTGCTTTCCCTCCAAGGGGATTTACATAAAATTGAGGAATGGGCATCTAAATGGCAGATGAGATTTAATACGAATAAATGTAAGGTTATGCATCTGGGAAGGAAAAATAGCCATGCAATTTATAATCTTAATGGAGCAAATCTAGGGGTATCAGATATTGAAAGGGATTTGGGAGTGCTTGTGGACAACCACCTAGGTAACAGTGCTCAAAGCCAAGCAGCAGCTGCAAAGGCAAATAAAATATTAGCATGTATTAAGAAGGGTATAGAAGCCAGGGAAGCAAATATAATTCTGCCACTATACAAATCCGTAGTATGCCCTCATTTGTAATATGGAGGACAATTTTGGGCACCACTTTATAAAAAGGACATTTTAGAGCTAGAAAAGGTACAGAGAAGGGCAACAAAACTAATAAGGGGAATGGAGGGGCTAAGATATGAGGAAAGACTAACCAAATTAAACTTATTTTCTCTAGAAAAAAGGCGTCTAAGAGGAGATATGATTACCTTATATAAATACATCCAGGGTCAGTATAAAGATTTGTCGGGGGAGCTTTTTGTGCCAAGAGGTTTTCAACTGACAAGAGGACATCCTGAGGTTAGAAGTAAAAAGATTCCACCTTAAAGAAAGAAAAGGGTTCTTCACAGTAAGGGTTAATCTGTGGAATTCTCTACCAGAGGAGGTGGTGACAGCGGATTCGATAGATAACTTTAAAAGGGGACTGGGTGTATTTCTAATTAAAAAGGGAATTCAGGGTTATCATGGATAATTAGAGAGACAGTATTGATCCAAATTTTTTACATTTCCCCTTGAGACAATTGGCTAAGTCTCGCTTGTTTTTTTTTTTTTCTATTTGCCTTCCTCTGGACTAATTAATAATAATAAAAAAACAAACAAACAAAAAAAAACATTAAATAATTGATTAATAATAATTAACAACTAATGAATTAATAGTTAATCCGCATATTGCAGATCAGAGGAGATCTTAAAAGGTTGAACTTGATGGACTGAACGTCTTTTTTCAACCTTAATTACTATGGGCCTCATTCTATTACCGGCCGTAAATCGGCCGTAAGGCTGCGATTCCTTGCGGGGGTTCTGTTAACTCGCGATTCTATTATACGGCCCCGCAAGGATCTCCTCTTACGGCCGGCCGCATATCTTGAAACCGGCCGTAAGCTGTGAAATCTAAAAACGCAAAAATAAATTCAAGCCTGCACTGTACAGCTCTGTAAATGCTAGGGATCATATTGGGGGACATGAGGATTAAAAGGAACCCCCTCTCAAGCTTGCACATCAGCCCAAACCCGAGTTCAAATTAACTGTTTATTTTCCGGCTGCGGCGTGGGCGGGTCTGAGGTGCTCCAAGCACTCTGGACTTTTTACATGGATATTTTACATTTATTAAAAAAAGATTATTTTATTGATTTGAGTATAGGGTAATTATGTGCTATTTTTGCTAACACCGAATATCACTTTATAGGCTCCGCAAAGTGCAGGATGGCTTTATTTGGGCTATTTTAGGTGCTTAATTGGTGCTAGCGGGACCTGTTTGCTGCAAGTAAGCTGCGGCTCGCTTTTAGCCTTGCAGAGAGGGTTCCCGGAGCAATAGAATTGCAACCGGGCTTTTCTTACGGACGATTTCCTTGCGGCCGTTTTAGATCAAAGGCTTTCCTCCGGCGCTTGCGGCCGCAAGAGATAGCAAGGCGCCGGCCACAAGCCTGTCGGAGTCCTCGGCCGGAGGGGAATAGAATAGCCGAATAGCTTGCGGCCGGTCCTTGCGGCCCCGCAGCGGCTGCGCCCGATAATAGAATGAGGCCCTATGTAACTATGTAACTATGTAACTATGTAACTATGATAGACATAAATGTGCGTGTGACATGTGACTATACATGATAGACATAAATGTGCGTGTGACATGTGACTATACATGATAGACATAAATGTGCGTGTGACATGTGACTATACATGATAGACATAAATGTGCATGTGACATGTGACTATACATGATAGACATAAATGTGCGTGTGACATGTGACTATACATGATAGACATAAATGTGCGTGTGACATGTGACTATACATGATAGACATAAATGTGCGTGTGACATGTGACTATACATGATAGACATAAATGTGCGTGTGACATGTGACTATACATGATAGACATAAATGTGCGTGTGACATGTGACTATACATGATAGACATAAATGTGCGTGTGACATGTGACTATACATGATAGACATAAATGTGCGTGTGACATGTGACTATACATGATAGACATAAATGTGCGTGTGACATGTGACTATACATGATAGACATAAATGTGCGTGTGACATGTGACTATACATGATAGACATAAATGTGCGTGTGACATGTGACTATACATGATAGACATAAATGTGCGTGTGACATGTGACTATACATGATAGACATAAATGTGCGTGTGACATGTGACTATACATGATAGACATAAATGTGCGTGTCACATGTCACTACATAAATCACATTTTCATAGTTCTTTTTCTTTTTTTTGTGGTGTCTTGATAATAAAATGTAATATATTATAGCTTACCTCTCAGTTGTAATTTGCACAATGTAAAGTAGGAAATTAGGAAACAATTCTCTTCTCAAGTAACAGCAGCGGCGCCATGTCCAGTCACACCGCGCATCACCTGAGGAGAAATGTAGAAATTTCTGGAAAGTAGGCAGTATTTTTTTAAACTTTTAAGTGCCTCAGACCGTTAGAACGCAATACGCATGCGCTATTTGCGTTCCAGCTTACAATTTGCGTTCCATCCGCCATTTTGTGCGTAGTAGTGTTCAAAATGGTGTTTAACTGTGACTGTGGTACGTTCCGCATAGTATGTGTTTCATTCTTGCGGGTTACTGCAGTGTAGTTACGTCTGAAGCCTCGTTTTCGTTTTGTTTGGCGGCCATTTTTTCTCTCGCTTAGCCGATTTTCGGCAGTTTAAAGTCATTTTTTTTAACTTAAATGCACGTTTAAATTAATTTTTGGAGGTGCCGGATGCCCCCCCCCCGTGCTGTAAGTAAGCTTTTTATGTGTTTGTTGTGTTTATTTCTTGTGTTTGTGATGTTTTGATGCGCAGCGTTTTTTAATGGGTCTTTCGCGGCCGTATTTTTTTCCGATGCGGCCGTATTTTGTTGCGATGTTGCCGTATTTTTTTGCGATATACGCAGTTAGCTTTTACGTGTACGACGCAGTGTATTTGTTTCTAAGTCGTGCGTATGTGTGTTAAGAGCGTGTGAGGGGCCTTTTTTACTGTTTTTTTGTTAAGTCTTGCGTCTGTGTGTCTGGGTGTAAGCGGGTGTGAGGCGACTTTGAGTTTTTTTTTGTTATGAAGTTGTGTGTGTGTGTATGTGTGTGTTAACACAGCCGATGTTGGGATGCTCCCACCACCGCAAATGCGGACCCTCGCTTCGCAAGCCCGCAAGCGTGAGCAACGACTCGTACGCTCACAACTATATATGTGATACATTGTGCGCAGCTTATTATTACACATTATTATTATTATTACTAACGAATTGCCCGTCAAAAAAAGACAGCAATCAAATTGTAAGGTAGCTAATGCTGTTTGGTGTGTAATACTGAAATATATAATACACTAGCGACTTGCCCGTCAAAAAATGACGGCAATGTGATGTATATGTTTGTCAAGTTGTTTAGTTATTAACATATATTTTTGACACTTGTAAGTATTTTAATATGAACGTGTATTTTTGTAAAATGTTGATGTAATGGTTTTTTAAAATGTAATTTGTATCTGAAGAATTGTTAACTTTAATATACATTGAATGAATAGGAAAGCAAAAAGTAAAAAGCATTCTTGAAACGTTGCGAATTTTAACATGAAGTTTAAACTATATGTAAGCAATAACCTTCAAAGTATATATTTTGAAACTTGAACTTTATTTTTTATGTAAGTTTAGAAGTTGAGAAAACATTGATATAATTTTGAACATTATAAACAGGAACATAGTGAATACATTTTGTAAACTAATTTTTTATTAAAAGTATTAACATTTGAATGTAAAAACAATTGACCTTTAAATTAATCAGTATTAACATGAAATTTCTATCACAATAATTGTTAACTTGAATATACATTGAATGTAGAGGAAGGCATACAGTAAAACTCTCCTTAAAACGTACGTAATTAAAGTAATTCATTACTGAGCACATAAACTGGCGATAAACATTAATGTAGTTAGTAATCTTAAGATAACAGACAATATTTACATTGTGACTTAAAAGGTGGTTGACCTCTTAACATCCACTTTGTAATCTGTTGAATGAAATAACTTTAAAAGATCTATTTTAAACTTGTAACATTAGAAACATTAACATAGTGACTTAACATTTTAACATAATTTTTACTAAAAATGCAAGGCAAGTATTTTGTGAGGCGAATCATTCATAAACAGTACTTTCATTAATTATGACTGAATTAAACAACCAATTGTTATGTATTTTGGAATGCTTTTAAAAAATGTTGGCATCTTTAATTTGTATCGTGCAAAGTTATAGTACTTCATAGTAGACAATGTTTTTAGTAAAAATACGTCCATCTTCTAATAAATCACCTTGACTTTCATTGTTTTCAATGTAAACTTTAATAGCCTGTGGATTTTTGCACCGTGACAACGCAACGTACAATTGACCATGTGCAAAAACTGGTTCTTCCAAGTAAATACCCACAGATTTGAAAGTTTGACCTTGTGATTTATTAATGGTCATGGCAAATGCCATAATAATGGGAAATTGTCTTCTTTGAAGTATAAAAGGGAGACTACTTTCACTTGGTGCTAAATCTATTCTTGGTATGAAAACTCTCTCTCCTTTATGGGTCCCAGTTAAAATTTCAGCATCTATAAAATGGTCCTTTAATTGTTGAACAATTAATCTTGTGCCATTGCATAGGCCTTTTTTTGGGTTCATATTTCGCAGTAACATGATAATTGCACCTTTCTTTAGCTGCAAAATATGTGGTGGCATTCCAGAAGGAGTTAAAGAGTTAATGAATTCAGTTGAAAAGTTTGCCTGACTTTCATTGTCATCAGCAAGTACAGAATCAGCACTGTGATAATTTCTTTGTGTGCATTAATTTTTTTAAAGATTTCATTATTGAGTATTAATGCATCTTTATTTTTACACGTCAGTATAACTTGGTTGGCAAGCTCAGAATATTCTTCGTTATTTATGCTCCCTTCAAATATAGCCGATATAATATCTTGTTGACAAATCATATGAGGTGGGATCTCTACAGTGTCGTCAGGTAAATGTAGTATTTTTTCTGTTCTTCCTTCTCCAATTTTAATAAGCCAATCATTGAAATCAGTTTGGCCTTCTGATCTCATATTTTGTTGCAGTTGAAGATGGGTAAAATGTTTCCATACTGTACTTGACTTTATACATGTTTCAATAATGTCTGTTCGATTTCCATGTACAACGACAGGTAATGTTTGTCTAAAATCGCCACCCAACAAAATTACCTTTCCACCAAATGGCAAAATATTATCCATGACTTCACGAAGCAAACGGTCAATACATTGGAGGGCATAGCATGACATCATTGTGGCCTCATCTATTATAATTAATTTACATTTCTTCAATTTCTTTGCTTGTAAGGATGTCATGCGAATATCTGACACAGAATTTTCCAAAATAGGCACTGGCAGTTTGAATCCACTATGAACAGTTCTTCCACCTTCTAATAAAAGTGCAGCAATTCCAGTAGTGGCAAACGCCATTGCTATTTGTCCTTGTGCTCGTAGTGAACTCATTAATAAATTGTACAAATATGTTTTCCCTGATCCACCAGGTCCATCAAGATAGAAATAACGCTCTGTCACCATGTCATCATCTATAGCATTTTTAATGGCATGAAATGCTTGCAATTGTAGTGTATTTAAAGTTGCAAGTCTTTCTTCTGTTCTTTCTGCTTGTAGTTGAATGTCATAGTCTTCAAAGTTAATGTCATCTATTAGACCTGGATCAGGCAAATTAAAACTTGCACAACTTAATCCATGAGTTAAAAAGACTTCTTGAATTTCCATTAAGGCTTTTAAGTGTGCAATGGGTTCATTGTATCGTCGCATAAAGTCTTCAGCCATATTACTTTTAAAAGTCTCCCACAAAGCTAATGCATTTGGAGCATTTGAGAAGATACAAATAAAAGCAAATTGTTCTCTCATCTGTCGTGGCATTTGACATTGTGCTGCTTCTTCTAAACATCTTTCCCACTCTGTATCATCAGCGAGTAAGTTTCTATTTCTTGCAGCTAAATGGAAGGATTCATATACAATGTCATTAACAGTTCTTAATTGTTCAAAACTTTGTGCTCCTGGAACATTTAAAAGTAATATCCGTAAGCACAATCGTTCAACATCTCTTGGACTGACTGTGTAAATTCGTGGAATTATTTTATTGCCTCTTGTTTTTCTTGCTCTCCATAATCCATTCACAAAAACATAGTGATATGGAATTTCAATATATAAGTATTGTGTTGCTTGAGCATCAGTGGAATTTAATGCAAACCATGCAGTTAGTGTAGTGTGACGATCTTCACTTTGGGCCAATGCATTCATTTCATTTCCAGAATGGAAATAGACTAAATGTCGTTGTGGCAAATGTACTGCTAACCTATATACTGCATGTGATCTATCATGCATTTCAAATTTTAAAAGCCGCCACATAGCTTCTGGCGCACTGACATAGCGAGCATCTACATGAGATGCAAGTTCATCATGTACTAACTCACTACTTTCAGGGTTGTCTGCACTTTTGACGACTACAGTAGCTGCATCGTAACCTTTGTAAATATATTTGTAGACATATTTAATGGATTTGATGGAAGTGCAGGCTTCTACGTTGATGTGGGCGTTGTACTTCATGAGTAAATGTGGATTGTAGGGTACTACATATCTATTGTCCACTTTTTTTCCACGAATAATGGCACTATCTCCTTCTCTTCTTTTATAAAGTGGATATCCATCACAATTTGCATATGTTTTGTCTCTATAATCTTTTGGAAAATCTTTTGAACATTGATTATTTTCCATACATGGTGATTGTGGATTAAGGTCTCCACAGGGTCCATGAATCATGCGATGAGTAACAATCTCATATAGTCTACCATATAGTTCTGGATCCGGTAGTTCAGCAACTATGACTGCATCCACTTTGTCCGAAGTATCTAATTTATCTTTCTCTTGAAGTATTATGAGAAGATGTGCATGTGGAAGGCCTCTTTTTTGAAATTCAATGGTATATACATAAGCAAGACATTTGCCAAATAACTGATTTATAGTAAAGTCACGTATTAATTCATTTAATTTTATCTTAAAAACTCTGGCTACTAAATCTGGTCTATCTGAAGCACTTTGTCCAAGAAGTAGATTTTGATTAATTTCTGGCCATTGTGGATTACATGTAAATGTCACAAATAAATCTGGTTTTCCAAATTTTGTCACAATAGCCATAGCATCATTGTATCTTTCTCTCATATTTCGAGGAGATCCTTGAAAGGAAGATGGTAAAATGATGGCTTTGCCAGCTGTCATGTCTCTGCTTGTAGCCACGTCAGCAACATAGTCCATGAGTCCACAATATTGTTCTACACGTAGTTTATCTTGTTGATATTTTATAAAGTTTAAATTATTTGCCTCAACTTGCAAATATGAATCAATAATCCATTGTTGTGTTAGTTTCCCACCACATAAAATTGGATTAAATTCATCTCTAATGGCAATTTGAGCAACTTTAAATTCAAGCATAGAAACATTATTTCGGATTCTGGCTTTAGCATTTGGGTAACTGGGAAGGGTTAATTTTGGTTGCCAACCTGCTTCTCCGTGTGGGAAAAAGATGGGATATGTCATTGGATCTAAATTTGGACTTAAGATATTAATATTAATAAATGGTTGGTCCTCATTTCTGGGATATACTCTAATGTCTCTTTGAAATGGTGGTTCTCCTTCATCATTGTGAAAGACCATTGCAACCTCATTTGATGTTGGCAAGTTATAACGACGTTTATCAGTATGTCTGTCTCTTTTAAGCACCATATTAACCTTTGGCATGGGTAATTGATGTCTTTGTGCATGAAGTAGTTGTTCATTTTCTACTTCTGCCAATTTTTTGTAAGCTTTACTGTAGGGATTGTTGTCCATAATGTTATTTAGCTCTATAAAAACACTGGGTAAGCATTTTTTATTTTCTTCCATCTGCATACGTTGGTCAACAGCTTCCATTGTATCTAGGACATATAGTTGAGCGAATTTTCTTTGCTCTCCTTCCTCTGGATGTAAATGTGAAGTCCGATGATAAATTTGTCCTTGGACTTTAAAACAGTAAGGACCATGTCCTGGTACATTAGCAGCTAATGTTGCCCCCATAGATGCAAATGATATGGCACTATTGTAGGATCTTATGTTTGTCTTAAAATTTTTGTAATTTGGAAAAGTAGGTTCAGTCATAATATTTTGTAAATAGGTTGGAAATTGTTTCCTTTGTGGAAGTTTGAACTTTCCTTTTTGACAACAACTAATAAATTGTCCATCTCGGGGTCTCTCCTGTTTAAAATAATAAGCCTCACAAAATTGACATTGAGTAGTCATGTCCCCACAACTATGAACCTCTACTGCTAAAGACTTCAGTAAAGGACAATTTGCAAAGCATATTGGATGTTGACTTTGATATTCATCAGATGAAAAGTCATGAAATGTTTCAACAACAGGTTCTAAATGTTTAGTTTTTTTCGTAGATTTTCTTGGTATATGTTGGACTTGTTCGGTTTGAAATGTCCTGTAAGTTTTTAGTAAGAGTTTGTAAATGCTTTGTTTTTGTAGTTTTTTTTTTTGGTCTGTCTTGACTGGTATGTTGTAAAATGTCATCTGATGTTTTAGGAACAGTTTGTAAATGCTTTATAATTTTTTTATTTTTTTTGGTTGTATCTTTCATTTTTGCAGCTGATATTCTTTTATTTGCAAGTCTTTTGCGTTCTTTTTCTCTTCTAATTTCTTTCTCCTCCGGTGTCTGCTGGGCGGCCCATCTCTCTTGTCTTTCTCTAGTTTGACGTCTTTTCTTCTCTTCTTTGGTCTCGTTATCAGCCATATTAATCTGTAAACGGAAACAAATAAATGTAATTGTGTATATTGAAATTTGTAATTCCTGTTAAAGATTATTGTGCACAATTGGTGAAATAAAAGGCAAATCATGAATGTATCATTTATATTTAGTTAAATTTATAATTCCTGTCTTCAGTGGCTCAGAATTTAGCCAATGGAATACTGCTGTAAATAAGCATGTAACATATTTATTTAAAATAATTGTTTTATTTATTAAAAACTTTGTTTGTGGATAGATATTTACCACTGCAAAACTTCTTTGCTGAAAAAAAAAGTGATGTGGTTATTGAGCTATGTATTGCATAGTAGCAATTTAAATAAAATAAGGGGGATAGTAAATTAATTATTTTATTTTTCTGTTGACACGGATACAACTGAAAGCAGTTTCTTTAGTTTTATACTTTAGTACTTATTATAGTTTACCTTGGTTGAAGTGTGATTTAAATCCGAATGTTTGTTGGTCCTGGTTTCAAAATCGTTGTCCAATGGTGTGGTCCTCTGTTGGAAGTCCTCGTCCGATGGTGTGGTCCTGTGGCGATAGCCCCCGTCCGATATTGTGGTCCTGTGGCGATATCCCTCGTCCGATGTTGTGGTCCGTTGGTGAAAGTCCTCGTCCGATGGTCTGGTCCTGTGTTGAAATTCCTCGTCTGCTGGTCTGGTCCGAGTCCTCGTCCGATGGTCCGGTCCTGTGGAAAAAGTCCTCGTCCGATTGTCTTCACGCAGTATCTGTTGTAATGTAAAATAGAAAATGTTGTTTGAGTGAAATATATTTTAAATAATTGAAAAATGTATTAATTTGACTGTATTGTATCAGTTATGGTTATTTTTTTCTATCTTTGTTTTTTTTTACTTTCTGTACAATCCCACAACTTTTGTTATTCTTATTGAAGGTTCTTAGTAAGGCTTGTGGGTTGTGATATATTAAATAAGATGTGTTTATGTTATTTTTTGTACAATCCTGTTTTGTGCACACCACTTGTGTTATAGTTATTTAACCTTTATTGGGATGGTTATAGTTAGTGAACCATGAAATAATATAATTAAGGTAGTTTGCTATGTGTTTGTGTTAGTTTTTGACAATCCTGTTTGGTGCGCATCACTTGTGCAAAACTTATTTCTTCTTGATTGTACAGGTTATAGGTTGTTAAACATTAAAGAAGAATGTTAATTTAGTTTCCTATGAGTTAGTGTGATTTTTTGTACAATGCTATTAGGTGCACAACACTTTTGTTATTCTTATTTTTGCTTCTTTGTAAGGCTTATAGGTTGTTAAACATTGAATAAGAAATTCTGTTTTGTGTGTAGCAGTTTGTGTGTCATTGAATTGCGATTTGGCTAATTGAATCGTGCCCTAAATAAGCACATAGCATATTATTTTAAATAATTTTTTAGTCATTTAAAAACTGTATTTTTGATATTTTTGTATTAACTAAAACCTTAGTTTAAAGAAATTGTTATGTTGTTATTTAGAGCCCTATTCAATAGTGCAAATTGCAATTGAATGAGGTCCTTTGTGTGTACCATATGTTGCATAGTTTGGGCCTCATTCAATTGCATTTTTTACAATGTAATAGTACTCTAAGGCCGTAATTGAATTGCAATGTATAAATTTGAATAGGGTTGTAAATAAGCACATCACATATATTTGTTAAAATAGACTAAGGGCCTAAAAGTGCTTATTTATAGCCATATTTAATTGTCCAAAATAGCAATTGAATGAGGGCCTTTGGTTACTGCATTTGTTATATTGTGAGCTCCTCATTCAATTGTGTTTTGGCCAATGGAATAGAGCTCAATATCAGCACAGAGCATATTTTTTTACGGAATTTTGTATTTAGTGAACTTGTATCCAAAAGCAACGTGTTCACAAAAGAAAAATTTCCTTTAAAAAATATGCTCTGTGCTTATATAGAGCGCTATTGAAATGGGCAAATCACATTTGAGTGAGGCCGTTGGCCATTAAAGACATATAGGTCCTCATTGAATTGCAATTTTGCCAATTGAAGAGGGCTCTATATAATCACATAACATATTTATTGAGCAAAGTTTTTAGTTATTGAAAACCTTGATTGTGGTTAGAAATTCAGTAACTAAAAAGTTGTGTATAAAAAATATGTTATGTGCTTATATAGAGGCCGAATCAATTGAGGAAGTCGCAATTGAATAAGGCTCATGGTTATTTCTTGTTTATACTTAATACTTTACCTTGATAGAAGTTTTGAATGACAGACGGTCCCCTCCTGCCAATCTTAATCCGCCGGTCTTCTTGTAGTGTCTGTTTGAAAAAGAAAGTGAAATAGTTATTTGTATATTTATAATTTGTCATCTAACAAACCATGGCCTTTTGAGCATGTAATGTCTTGTTGTATCTTACCTCTTCTTCTTTGTTGGTGTTCTTTAAAAGGGATTGTGCTTCACAGTGCACGGTGCAAATTGTTGAGAGACGCTGTTGATGCAGAGTCTGTTTGAATATTAAAAGAAATAGAAAGATTCAGCTTTATATGATCTATTGAATAGCAGTAAATTAATTCAATTAACCTTATTTTTTGTTGGGGGCTACACACATATGTCACATACATGAAGCACATTCCATAGTTTAATGTAATTATTTTGTGTACGTGTGACATATCAGTATACATGAATCATATTTAAATGGTTAAATTAACCTTATATTTTTTTTCCAACATACATAAATGTGTGTGTGTGAGATGTAACTATAGATGATACACATATATGTGCGTGTGACATATCAGTATACATGACATATAATGTCATTTAAATGTAGTTGTTTACTGATTTTGTTGTAAGCTAATTTTGTTGCATTGGCAATACACATAAATGTGCGTGTCACATGTCACTATACATTATACACATATATGTCCGTGTCACATGTCACTATGCAGGGGCAATACACATAAATGTGCGTGTCAGATGTCACTATACATTATAGACATATATGTGCGTGTCACATGTCACTATACATTATACACATATATGTCCGTGTCACATGTCACTATACATTATAGACATATATGTCCGTGTCAGATGTCACTATGAAGGGGCAATACACAGAAATGTGCGTGTCAGATGTCACTATACATTATAGACATATATGTGCGTGTCACATGTCACTATACATTATAGACATATATGTGCGTGTCACATGTCACTATACATTATAGACATATATGTGCGTGTCAGATGTCACTATACATTATAGACATATATGTGCGTGTCAGATGTCACTATACATTATAGACATATATGTGCGTGTCGTCACTATACATTATAGACATATATGTGCGTGTCAGATGTCACTATACATTATACACATATATGTCCGTGTCACATGTCACTATACATTATAGACATATATGTGCGTGTCACATGTCACTATACATTATACACATATATGTCCGTGTCACATGTCACTATACATTATAGACATATATGTCCGTGTCAGATGTCACTATACATTCTATACATATATGTGCGTGTCACATGTCACTATACATTATAGACATATATGTCCGTGTCAGATGTCACTATGAAGGGGCAATACACAGAAATGTGCGTGTCAGATGTCACTATACATTATAGACATATATGTGCGTGTCATATGTCACTATACATTACAGACATATATGTCCGTGTCACATGTCACTATGCAGGGGCAATACACATAAATGTGCGTGTCACATGTCACTATACATTATAGACATATATGTGCGTGTCAGATGTCACTATACATTATAGACATATATGTGCATGTCACATGTCACTATACATTATAGACATATATGTGCATGTCACATGTCACTATACATTATAGACATATATGTGCGTGTCACATGTCACTATACATTATACACATATATGTGCGTGTCACATGTCACTATACATTATACACATATATGTGCGTGTCGTCACTATACATAAACCTCTTTTTGATATTGAATTATGGTTTTTTGTCACATGTCACTATACATTATACACATATATGTGCGTGTCGTCACTATACATAAACCTCTTTTTGATATTGAATTATGGTTTTTTGTCACATGTCACTATACATTATAGACATATATGTGCGTGTCACATGTCACTATACATAAACCTCTTTTTGATATTGAATTATGGTTTTTTGTTGTTTTGTTAAATGAACCATATTTTTTTTGTGAGCCTATACACATAAATGTGCCATACATGATGACTACATAAATCCTAGTTTATTTTTTTATTTGTTTGACCTGTCCTGATAATAAAATGTAATATATTATTGCTTACCTCTCAGTTGTAATTTGCACAATGCAAAGTAGTAAATTAGTAAAGAATTGTCTTCTCAAGTAAAAGCAGCGGCGCCATGTCCAGTCACACCGCGCATCACCTGAGGAGAAATGTATTTTTTAGTTTGAAATAGGCAGTATTTATAAACTTGTAGAAAGTTCTGGAAAGTGAGACCGTTAGAACGCAATACGCATGCGCTATTTGCGTTCCAGCTTACAATTTGCGTTCCATCCGCCATTTTAGGCGTATTACTGTTCAAAATTGTGTTTAATCTGATTGTGATACGTTCCGCATAGTATGTGTTTCATTATTGCGAGTAAGTGTAGTGTAGTTACGTCTGAAGCCTCGTTTTCGTTTTGTTCGTCTGCCATTTTTTCTCTCGCTTAGCGATGGTATTAGTGTCTAAAGTGTTTATTTTGATTTAAATGTAGGTGTAACTTGTTTTTTTGAGGTGCTGGCTGGTTCCTCTTGCTGTAGGTAAGCTTTTTATGTGTTTGTTGTGTCTTGTGTGTAAGTTTTAAATGTTTGTATGTCGGCGTGTTGCGTCCGATGTTTGCGAGGTCGTAATGTGTGGTAACGTGTCTCGTATGGTGTTTGCGTGTGTAGCCTCGTTTTCGTTTTATTCGTCGGCCATTTTTTCTGTCGCTTAACAAACTATTTAGTGTCTAAACTCTTTTATTTTGAGTGCAATTAAGTTGTAAGTTGCATTTTTGAGGTCCTGGGTGCTCCCTCTTGGTGTAGGTAAGGTTTTTATGTATGTGCTGTGTGTATGTATTGTGTTTGTAATTTTGTAATGTTCGCGAGTTGCGTCCGAGTGTTGCGAGGCCGTAATGTGTGTGAACGTGTGTCGTATGTTGTTTGCGAGTGTCGTAATGTGTTGCGACGTAAACTTTTTTTTGCAAGGGTCGCAGTTGCTGCAACTGAAGACCTCGCTTTGCGAGGTCCTCAGGTGCTGGCATGGAGCGCCTGCGGCGCTCCAAGCCAGCAACTGAGGCCCTCGCTTCGCGAGGGGCCTCAGTTGCTGGCAAGGAGCGCCTGCGGCGCTCCATGCCAGCAACTGAGAACCTGGCACAGTGCCCTCGCTTCGCGAGGCCCGCAACTCGCTGCGCGAGCCGCGGCCCTCGCTACGCGAGCCCGCAGCATTAGCAACAACTCGTACGCTCACAACTATATATGTGATTACTAAATGAATATACTTTACCTATTTTGAAGCATTGTGTTGAAGAGCTGACAATCTGTTTTGAGGTTGCTGCAGCATTAGTGGTGTGGAGCTGCTGTGTAAGCGTCATGAATGTGTGCAGTGTAATAGTGTGCGTGCGCGAGACCAAACCGTTAGCGTAGTGGTGTACTTCCGCATTGGCGTAAAATGGCGGGTTATCTGTGGTATGCGTCTTTGCGGATTATACGTGGGTGCTTCGTGGTGTTTTTCGAGTTTCGTGTGGTGTTTTGCGAGTGTGTTGTGGTGTTTTACGTGTTGAGAGTGCTGTAGCCTCGTTTTTGTTTTGTTCGTCGGCCATTTTTTCTCTTGCTTAGCGATTTCATTAGTGTGTAAAGTGTTTTATTTTGATTTAAATGTAGGTGTAACTTGCTTTTTTGAGGTGCTGGATGGTTCCTCTTGCTGTAGGTAAGTTTTTTATGTGTGTGCTGTGTGTATTTATTGTGTTTGAAATGTTTGTATGTCGGCGTGTTGTGTCCGATGTTTGCGATGTCGTAATGTCTGGTAACGTGTCTCGTATCGTGTTTGCGTGTGTAGCCTCGTTTTCGTTTTGTTCGGCGGCCATTTTTTCTGTCGCTTATCAAAGTTTTTATTGTGTAAACTCTTTTATTTTGAGTGAAATCAAGGTGTAACTTCATTGTTTGAGGTCCTGGGTGCTCCCTCTTGGTGTAGGTAAGGTTTTTATGTATGTGCTGTGTGTATGTATTGTGTTTTAAATTTTTGTAATTTTCGCGTGTTGCGTCCGAGTGTTGCGAGGCCGTAATGTGTGTGAACGTGTGTCGTATGTTGTTTGCGAGTGTTGTAATGTGTGTGTCGTGTTATTTGCGTTGCGACGTGAAGTTTGCGAGGGTCGCAGTTGCTGGCATGGAGCGCCGCCAGCAACTGAGGCCCTCGCCCAGTGCCCTTGCTTCGCGAGGGCAGCAGGCTAGCTGCATGAGCCGTGGCTCTCACTTTGCAAGGGCCGCAGGCTCGCTATGCGAGCCCGCAAGCGTTAGCAACAACTCGCATGCTCACAACTATATATGTGATTATTATTATTATTATATACATTGGGCCTCATTCTATTATCGGCCGTAAAACGGCCGCAAAGCTGCAATTCCTTGCCACAGTCTTACGGCCCCGTGTAGAGCTACCTTTACCTTGCAATTCAAATAGACGGCGCTGCAAGGATAAGCTCAGAAAACTTTAAATGCAAATATAAATTCAAGATGGCACTGTAAAGCTCCGTAAATGCTAGGCATCATAATGGGGGCCACAAGGATTAATAGTAACCCCCTCTCAAGCTTGCACATCAGCCCAAATCCGAGATTTCATTAACTGTTTATTTTCCGGCCGCAGCGTGGGCGGGTCTGAGGTGCTCCAAGCCCTCGGGACTTTTTACATGGATTTTTGACATGAATTAAAATAAAAATGATTTACGGATTTGAGTGTAGGGGAATGTTGTGCTATTTTTGCTAACACCTACAATCACTTTATAGTCTCCTCAGAGTGCAGGATGGCTTTATAATGTGCTTTATTATGTGCCTGCGGGACCTTTTTCCTGCAAGTAAGCTGCGGCTCGGTTTTAGCCTTGCAGAGAGGGTTCCCGGAGCAATTGAATAGCAACCAGGATTTTCTTGCGGACGAAGCCTTAGATCAAAGGCTTTCCTCCGGCGCAAGCGGCCGCAAGGGATAGCAAGGCGCCGGCCGCAAGCCTGCCGGAATCCCCGGCCGGAGCGGAATAGAATAGGCAAATAGCCTGCGGCCGGTCCTTGCGGCCCCGCATCTCCTACGGCCGATAATAGAATGAGGCCCATTGTGTACATCTTATTATTACACATTATTATTATTATTATTATTATTATTATTATTGTTACACATTATTATTATTATTATTATTATTATATACATTGTGCACATCTTATTATTACCCATTATTATTATTATTACACATTATTATTATTATTATTATTATTATTATATACATTGTGCACATCTTATTATTACACATTATTATTATTATTATTATTATTATTATTATATACATTGTGCACATCTTATTATTACACATTATTATTATTATTATTATTATTATTATTATATACATTGTGTACATCTTATTATTACACATTATTATTATTATTATTATTATTATTATTGTTACACATTATTATTATTATTATTATTATATACATTGTGCACATCTTATTATTACCCATTATTATTATTATTACACATTATTATTATTATATACATTGTGCGCAGCTTATTATTACACATTATTATTATTATATACATTGTGCACATCTTATTATTACACATTATTATTATTATTATTATTATTATTATTATTATATACATTGTGCACATCTTATTATTACACATTATTATTATTATTATTATTATTATTATATACATTGTGCACATCTTATTATTACACATTATTATTATTATTATTATTATTATTATTATTATTATTATTATTATATACATTGTGCACATCTTATTATTACACATTATTATTATTATTATTATTATTATATACATTGTGCACATCTTATTATTACCCATTATTATTATTATTATTACACATTATTATTATTATTATTATATACATTGTGCACATCTTATTATTACACATTATTATTATTATTATTATTATATACATTGTGCACATCTTATTATTACACATTATTATTATTATTATTATTATATACATTGTGCACATCTTATTATTACACATTATTATTATTATTATTATTATTATTATTATTATTATTATTATTATTATATACATTGTGCACATCTTATTATTACACATTATTATTATTATTATTATTATTATTATATACATTGTGCACATCTTATTATTACCCATTATTATTATTATTATTACACATTATTATTATTATTATTATTATTATATACATTGTGCACATCTTATTATTACACATTATTATTATTATTATTATTATTATTATTATTATTATTATTATTATATACATTGTGCACATCTTATTATTACACATTATTATTATTATTATTATTATTGTTATTATTATATACATTGTGCACATCTTATTATTACACATTATTATTATTATTATTATTATTATTATTATTATTATTATTATTATTATTATATACATTGTGCACATCTTATTATTACACATTATTATTATTATTATTATTATTATATACATTGTGCACATCTTATTATTACACATTATTATTATTATTATTATTATTATTATTATTATTATTATTATATACATTGTGCACATCTTATTATTACACATTATTATTATTATTATTATTATTATTATTATTATTATTATTATTATTATATACATTGTGCACATCTTATTATTACCCATTATTATTATTATTATTACACATTATTATTATTATTATTATTATTATATACATTGTGCACATCTTATTATTATACATTATTATTATTATTATTATTATTATTATTATTATTATATACATTGTGTACATCTTATATCCGCGATTCATCTTACGATACAGAACTTGTTGTTTATGCCTCTTGTTCAAGAAAAAATGAAATTGTATTTTGCTATTAAATCAAATGTATTTCACTATTACCACTATATCTATTGATCAGCTTATTCTATATTTCTTTTCTTTGTCCCATTTCTGGTTTACTAAAGTATTATTTCTTTGATTGCGATATAATTATAATATTCTAGTAATACATTTTTCTGGTATGTTAAGATAAGATAAGATTGATTTTGGTTTTTATTATTAGCTACTGAATGGAGACGTTGATTACCAGTACTTTATTGTTACTTTATCCTTGTGATCTTATCCTAAAATGTTTCTGCTGATAGAGATGGTTGGGTGGTTTATCCGTCATAAAATATAATCATAATGTTGCTTTTACATTTCATTTGGTTATTGACATTTTGCAGATTGTTATATTATCATTTTATTGTCATATTGTAATAAACGCTATTTTATTTGAAAGTTATATTTGTCTATAAATCGATATTATACTCAAATATATTATTATTATTATTATCTTTATTTGTACCACGCAAACATTTTCCGTAGCGCTGTACAGGGGTTAAGTACAAGGCAAAAACAAAATGAACACCTTATAAAGAATGGGGGGCCCTGTTTTTGAACTTAAAATCAAATGTACATAGAGCTCGTTATTCAGATTATTTCTATATCTTGATGTCAAAATAATCTGACAACATTTTATACCCATGCTTGCCAGAAGACTCCGGTCTCAACAAAATAAAACCCAGATCCTCCAAAATAAGACTCAAGAAGGACATTTAAGTAGGAATCAATCTAAAATGAAAGAATCTTTTCTAAAACATTTTGCACATATTTATCCTTCCCATTCTCCGACTAGTGAGTTTGAGATTCATGATTTTTTAAATAGGTACAAGAGCTTGAAATGCTCAACGCAGAAGTCACACACAAGGGGCCTCATTCTATTAGCGGCCGCAGCCGTTGCGGGGCCGCAAGGACCGGCCGCAAGCTATTCTGCTATTCTATTCCCTTACGGCCGGGGATTCCGGCAGGCTTGCGGCCGGTGCCTTGCTATCTCTTGCGGCCGCTTTCGCCGGAGGAAAGCCTTTGATCTAAAACGGCCGCAAGAGTTTTGCAATTCAATTGCTCCGGGAAACCTCTCTGCAAGGCTAAAAGCGAGCCGCAGCTTACTTGCAGGAAAGAGGTCCCGCTAGCACCAATTAAGCACATAAAATAGCTCAAATAAAGCCATCCTGCACTTTGAGAAGACTATAAAGGGATTTTAGGTGTTAGAAAAAATAGCACATAATTATCCTGTACTCAAATCCGTAAAATATTTAATTTTTAATATCCGTAAAATATCCATGTAAAAAGTCCAGAGTGCTTGGAGCACCTCAGACACACCCACGCCGCAGCCGGAAAATAAACAGTTAATTTGAACTCGGGTTTGGGCAGATGTGCAAGCTTGAGAGTGGGTTCCTTTTAATCCTCATGTCCCCCAATATGATCCCTAGCATTTACAGAGCTGTACAGTGCAGGCTTGAATTTATTTTTGAGTTTTTAGATTTCACAGCTTACGGCCGGTTCCAAGATATGCGGCCGGCCGTAAAAGGAGATCCTTGCGGGGCCGTATAATAGAATCGCGAGTTAACTGAACCCTCGCAAGGAATCGCAGCCTTACGGCCGATTTACGGCCGATAATAGAATGAGGCCCAAGGAGATTAGGGAAACCATCAAAAACTGGAAATTGGAGAAATCACCAGGACCAGATGGGTTCTCAAATGTGTATTATAAAACTTTTACAAATATTTTGGTTCCTTACTTAAGAAGACTATTTACTGATATTCTTACAAGGTACACAAATGCTAATCAAGCCAATCTTATTGTTTTTCCAAAAGCAGGTCGTGATCCCTAAAAATTATCGGCCAATTTCATTATTAAATGGGGACATAAAAATTTTGATGAAGTTAGTTTTGGTCCGAATGTCCAAATTTCTTTCCAGATTAATACACAAGGACCAAGTGGGCTTCGTCCCTTTTCGACAGGCAGGGGATAACATTCGGAGAATACTAAATATCTTCCATTTGGCCACTCCACTGTGTACTTTGGTGCTAGACTTAGAGAAAGCATTCAACTCGATCGAATGGCCATATTACATGCTATTCTGAATAAGTTAGGAATTAAGGGGAATTTTATAAATCTTCTCACAACTTATTGCATATGTAAACCTGCCTGGTGAATCTGCAGATTACATAAAAATCCAAAGGGAGAGAAGACAGGGATGTCCCTTTTCTCCATTATTATTTGCCCTCGCAATTGAACCCCTAGCAGAGGCCATTAGGTCCACTCCAAAGATCCAGGGATTTCCAGTTGGTTTACGCCAGTTCAAGAACAGACAACATTTTGTGTACAATCATTGACCCCTTAAATTCAATTCCTGCCTTAATGGATATTTTAGAGTCTTTTGGAAAGATATCAGGTCTACAAGTTAACATAGAGAAATCTGAGATCATGGGAGCCCGTATGTCTGGACGGACCATGGCCTTACTAAAAAACACATATCCCTCTTCCTGGCCCAAGGATAATGTAAAATATCTAGGCTTGAATTTGACTCCGGAGATGACTCTCTATAAGACTAATTATATACCTTTGTTTAAAGAATTGGCGGAGGATATAGAGAAATGGAATAGATTTCAAATATCTTGGACTGGGCGTATAAACGCTATAAAAATGAATATTCTACCCAGAATTCTATACGTTTTCCATTCTCTTCCAATTCTTATTAGAGGGATGGAATTAGAGAAATTTCAAAAGCTGATCTTTAGATTTTATATGGAGAAATAAACGTCCTAGGATTAAGAGATCACTTCTGCATAGAAACAAAAATGAGGGGGTTATCTTGTCCCAACCTGAAACAATATTTTAGACCCCCTCAGATTTATTTTTTACCACAAGCTCATTCGAAAGAACACCAACTGTTATGGGTGTACATTGAAAACCTACAAATGAAACTTGGATAGGATACGGTGATATGGACCAGGCACAATCTTAGATTTTAAAACGAAGAATCCTATGCTTAAGTTATCTTTGGAGAATTGGGCTTGGGTTGACTCCAGGTATACGTTGAAACATAAGATTTCCCCATTAACCTCAGTCTTTACATCTTCCCAAATCTTAGAGAGTCTGAATGAGGAGTCAAAATTATGGTGGCTCACTAATAAGTTAGAGAAATTAGAGGCATGGTTGAATGATGATCTCTTACTTACAACAGATATGAGCTACCTATAAGGGAATACTTTAATTGCAATAAAATTAGGCACTGGATCACTTTGGCGATTTGGTGTTGGGGGATCCTCAATGTACCTGGTTCTACACAATATGCAGTAAATCTCTGCTCACTCGGGGGGTGGTGGGAATGCCATATTCCATTTTAAACACGGCCCAGATAATCAAAAGTCTAGATTCATCAGACAATGGGAAAAGGATTTGGGGGGTTCCTGGGATCTTCAGAAATGGGGGAGGATTTGTTCAAGATTATCCAAAGGCTCAGAGTATTTTAGCCACTTAGAAACGGCCACTTAGTTTTACATGGAGTATATTTTCCACCTGACAAATTGCACAAGATGAATCCTCAAATTTCCACAGAGATTGTGGAGCAACATGGACCTTTTTGCATGTCTGGTGGAGCTGTGGGATAGCCCAGGACATGTGGTTAGGGGTTACTGAAATATCATCAGAAGTATTACATACCACCATTGAGCCGAGCTTTGCCTCCTCGGCATTCCCTTCTTACATATAAATCAAAAACTAAATAAATGGTTACAATTTCTTATGTTGGCGGCCAAGGCTCATTTGGTAAAACAATGGAAAATGGTTATTTTGAATAAACGGGAAATTATAAATAGGTTAAATTTGCTCATGATCTACGAAAATATGACCCCAACATGCTTCCAACATTTAGGGGGATTTGGGAGGATTGGCTTAGTTCTAAATACACTATATCTATTACTTAGACTGTTCTGAGTATTTTGATTTTTATTTGCCCGTCAAAAATGAAGAGAATAAAATTGTAAACCTGGCAATGCCACACAATGTAACACCCAGAATCTGATACCCACCACACGCCACAAACCTTCATCTCCACCTTTCTCCTACGCTCTCTGGAACACACGATCCATCTGCAATATACTCCCATTCACTAATGACTTATTCATTACCAACTCCCTAAATCTATGGGCTCTCACTGAGACACAGGCGCTCATCCTCAGACACGGCCTACCCTGCAGCGCTCTCTCATGGTGGTTTTCACCTCAGCCACACACCTAGACCTGGGAACAAACAAGATGGCGGTGTGGGTGTTTTGCTTTCTACTCGCTGTACGTTTCACCTCATACCCCCTGTCCCATCCCTCCAATTCTCATCCTTTGAAGCTCATACAATCCGCCTCTTCTCACCTATCTCTCTACGTGTAGCTGCGATCTATCGCCTCCCAGGCACTCCCTCTCAATTTCTTGACCACTTTTCTGCCTGGCTCCCTCACTTTCTCTCCTCCTCCTTCACTGGTACTTGGAGATTGTAACATTCCTGTTGACACTCCCACCCCCCAGCAGCAGCCAAACTGCTCGCACTTCTACCTCACGACATCTTCCTCCCACCACCCCTCTCCAACCCCTGCCGTCATCACAAACAGAAACCTGCGAGCACTTGACCCACTCAGCTCTCCACTATTATCCAACCACTTCTCAGCCCCATCACCAGCCTCAACTACCTTGACACTGCCACCTCACTCTACAACCACTCACTCTTCCACCCGTGACACTCTGGCCCCCATAACCACATGCAGATGCCCTCGCTCTCATCCACAAACATGGAACACTACACAAACACAATACATCCAGAGGCGCTACATCCAGAGGCGCTCCCGCACTGCTGAACGACTATGGAGGAAATCACGCACGTCAGCAGATTTCCTCCTCTACAACTTTATGTTACGTTCCTATTCCGCCGCCCTCGACCTTGCCAGACAGCAGTACTGTACATCACTAATATCAACTCTGTCCTCTAACCCCAAGCGTCTGTTCACCACTTTCAATACTTTCCTCCTCCCACCACCTCCTCCCATCCCTTCCTCTCTCACAGCTGAAGACTTCGCCTACCATTATAAAATTCAAAACATTTGCAATGAACTCTCCTACCATCGTGGCTCTCACACTCCACCCTCTCAACTAACCAACCACACACAGTCTTCTCCCTTCCCCAATCCCACAGCCACCATGAACTGCTTTGACTCGACTACAAAGGACAGTCTCCAAACTGCTATCATCCACTCGCCTCACTACATGTCCTCAGGACCCTATTCCATCTCAGCTCATCTCTCCCCTCTCTACCACACTAATCCCAGCTCTCACACACATCTTCAACCTCTCCCTAAATACTGGCCCATTTCCATCTTCTCTAATACATGCCATAATTACACCCATCCTCAAAAAAACGCTCATGTGACACTGACGTCTCATCTAACTACCGCCCTATCTCTACCGCCCAATCTCTCTACTTCCCCTGGCTTCCAAACTGCTGGAGCGGCTCGTCTATACCTGCCTTACCAGCTTTATTTCCTCTAACTCCCTTCTTGACACCTTCCAATCGGGCTTCCGACCCAACACTGAGACAGCTCTCACTAAAGTCACCAATGACCTGCTTACCGCCAAGTCAAAAGGTCACTTTTCCGTTCTACTTCTTCTAGATCTCTCTGCTGCCTTTGACACAGTCGACCATCCACTTCTACTCCATATCCTCTTCTCCCTCTGTATTCGAGACACTGCTCTCTCGTGGTACTCATCATAATTACAAAATCGATCATTCAGTGTCTCTTTCTCTGACACCTGTTCTTATTCTCACCCCCTTTCTGTTGGTGTACCCCAAGGATCAGTCCTAGCCCCCCTCATCTTCTCCATCTGCACATCCTCACTTGGTACCATCATAAACTCTTTTGGGCTTCAGTATCATCTCTGTGCAGATGACACCCAAATCTACCTCTCATCACCAGATCTATCCCCCTCTCTTCTAACACAAGTCTCCAACTGCCTCTCTAGTATATCCTCTTGGATGTCCACCCACCATCTCAAACTCAACATGTGTGAACTCCTAATCTTCCTTCCTCTCCCACAGCGTCAAATCCTCACATCTCTCTCACTGTCAACAATAACATCATCACCCCCTCCTCCCAAGCCCGTTGTCTTGGGTTCTTCTGGACCCCGCTCTGTCTTTCATTCCTCACATTAAGTCACTAACTAAATCTTGCCTTCTCCATCTAAAAAACATCTCCAGAATTCGTCACTATCTTACACAAGACACAACTAAAATCCTAGTACACTCTCTCATCATCACTCGACTAGACTACTGTAACTTGCTTCTTGCTGGCCTACCCACCACCCAACTATCCCCACTTTAATCGATAATGACCACCTCTGCGAGACTCATCTTCCGTACACAACGGTCAGTGTCGCCATCACCTCTCTGTCACTCCACTGGCTTCCCTTAACCTCAAGAATAAAATTTAAAATCATGACCCTAATTTACAAAGAAATTAAAGGAAAGGTGGCTCAAGGTGTAGAAAAGGTACTGGGTGCAAGAGGGGTGCTACTAAGCATAAAAATATGAATAGAGAGCTCAAAGAAAGGAAGTAAAGGGAGCTCAAACAATATAGACTCACCTCCTATTCCTTCTAACGTTATCTCAATTCCAAAATCAAATTGACTAGCTTTGGTAGCTCTATAATCATCAAACTGGACAAATGACAACAGATATTAGACAGTAGGCACCAAGGCTCAGTTTATTAAGAGGAAGTGGTTACAATAGTATAACCCTTTATTGAAGTGTATTACACATCTTATTAATCGATTTATGGGATCTCCTCATTGCTATTCCAAGCACTGGCACTTTATACCATTAGCACTTATATTACTCTCCTAAGATTATACATTGTATATGGTATTCTGATTTCAGAATGATATTTATGGTCATTTATTATCATTTATTACACTCACTGGTCACTTTATATTGAGTTATTTATTTCACTAGAGGATCCTATAATAAGAATTGTAATATTGATTTTTCAAAATAGGGTCACCCTTATCCACTTCCCAAATTATATGTCAGAGAATCAAGTTTTTAATTCAAGTATTTTATATGGTAATAATAAACGTTAAGTTTTAATTTTTTAGTTTTTCTATATTGCCCATTTGGCTGAGGGTGTGCACTATAATAATTTAAAGGATACTTCTTTTCTTTGAGCTCCCTAACTTACAAAGCCCTCAACAATACCGCTCCCCCTTACATCTCTGCTCTCATCTCCAAATACTCCACCACCCGCCCTCTTCGTTTTGCTAATGACCTTTTTCTTTCTCTCCTTCTCTCCTTCTAACCTTCGGGACTTTTCTTGTGCTGCCCCTATTCTCTGGAACTCCTTGCCTCACTCCACCAGATCGTCCTCCTGCGTCAAAACATTCAAGACCTCACTAAAAACGTATCATCTTTCACCATAACACGCTCATCCCCTCTATCCCCCCCTTTACCACACTCAATACCTTTAGGTTGTAAGTCTGCAAGTTTCTCTGCTGCCGGGTGCTTTGGGGAAGGCTCCATGGACACTGGATCCGAGGCTCAGAGACGGGGCCCTCCTTGTTTTGTTATGTTTTGTTGTATTTATCTTTGCGGAATATGTTGGCGCGTTATAAATAAACTGTAACGGAGTTGGAACACAAATCCAATATCTCCGCTGGTATACGGTAAAATATCCAAGAAGCACTACAGTCTCACCATCCCCAACCTCCCATATTGGACGACACTCAATTGGGAGTCAAAAGAATACTGACTTTATTTTGTTGTGCAGACCTATATATACACATCTCTTCCCACAAGCAATACACATCCCCCATAGTTGGCCACACAATACACATAGAGGGACATTAGGTGGGTCACACCTCCCTGAGGCTACCTGGCTACTTTGATACTATCAGACATTGATTAGATCATCCTTCCCTTTGTTCCATCTTCACAATGTGAACACTTCCCACAATGGACCTCTCTTGCTTATGAGGAGCCCTTGTAATAGGATTATCTATTATGCCAAGGTCTGCAATAGTCTGGGCTAATATTCTGCAGAGCATAAACCAACATACATACAGTATAACAGTAGGATCATATTTTAACCATAATAATTAAATAACCATAAAACAGGGTAAAACAGTGATGGGTTCCGTTACATAAACAATAATAATAATAATAATAATATAATGCTATTATACAAACAGCACTAAATGTTTTGCTATTAATACAGACAGCACTGCAGGGGTTAATACATTACTATTAGACAAAAGTGAGGCCCTTGGCTAAATGCTACCATAGATAAGAAGATAGAAAATGTAGAAACTAAAAAAAAAGTAGCTGGGTCATAAGGTACACCCGAAAAGGTATCTGATAACTCTAGGAATACGCTAAGTCATGGGGTGCGCCCGAAATGTACCCGATAACCTTAGAGCAAGCTGTAGAAAATGCATTGTACAAGATAAAATGGTGTTGACGTAATAAGATTGCTATATAAGGTCTGTTATGGATCACTGTGTCAGATCCACATTGGTCCTACAATACTAGGCGCATCTCTCAGGCCTGATAATAAATCAAAATCTGATTGAAGCGCTGAGATTTCATGGTCTTCCTTGAGTGCCTGAACTATGTGATGAGAAACTCTGGGACAATCTTTTCTTCAAAAATTCCTCACAGTATACAATGTTATATTATTATTATTATTATTACTCCTCACACTATACAATGTTATGGTCTTTATTTCCACACATATAGTATTATTATTATTACTCCTCTCACTATACAATGTTATGGTCTTTATTTCCACACATATAGTATTATTATTATTACTCCTCTCACTATACAATGTTATGGTCTTTATTTCCACATATATAGTATTATTATTATTACTCCTCACACTATACAATGTTATGGTCTTTATTTCCACACATATAGTATTATTATTATTACTCCTCTCACTATACAATGTTATGGTCTTTATTTCCACATATATAGTATTATTATTATTACTCCTCTCACTATACAATGTTATGGTCTTTATTTCCACATATATAGTATTATTATTATTACTCCTCTCACTATACAATGTTATGGTCTTTATTTCCACATATATAGTATTATTATTATTACTCCTCACACTATACAATGTTATGGTCTTTATTTCCACATATATAGTATTATTATTATTACTCCTATCACTATACAATGTTATGGTCTTTATTTCCACATATATAGTATTATTATTATTACTCCTCTCACTATACAATGTTATGGTCTTTATTTCCACATATATAGTATTATTATTATTACTCCTCACACTATACAATGTTATGGTCTTTATTTCCACATATATAGTATTATTATTATTACTCCTCTCACTATACAATGTTATGGTCTTTATTTCCACATATATAGTATTATTATTATTACTCCTCTCACTATACAATGTTATGGTCTTTATTTCCACATATATAGTATTATTATTATTATTACTCCTCTCACTATACAATGTTATGGTCTTTATTTCCACATATATAGTATTATTATTATTACTCCTCACACTATACAATGTTATGGTCTTTATTTCCACATATATAGTATTATTATTATTACTCCTCACACTATACAATGTTATGGTCTTTATTTCCACATATATAGTATTATTATTATTACTCCTCACACTATACAATGTTATGATCTTTATTTCCACATATATAGTATTATTATTATTACTCCTATCACTATACAATGTTATGGTCTTTATTTCCACATATATAGTATTATTATTATTACTCCTCACACTATACAATGTTATGGTCTTTATTTCCACATATATAGTATTATTATTATTACTCCTCACACTATACAATGTTATGGTCTTTATTTCCACATATATAGTATTATTATTATTACTCCTCACACTATACAATGTTATGGTCTTTATTTCCACATATATAGTATTATTATTATTACTCCTCACACTATACAATGTTATGGTCTTTATTTCCACATATATAGTATTATTATTATTACTCCTCTCACTATACAATGTTATGATCTTTAGTTCCACACATATAGTATTATTATTATTATTACTCCTCTCACTATACAATGTTATGGGGTTTATTTCCACATATATAGTATTATTATTATTACTCCTCACACTATACAATGTTATGATCTTTATTTCCACATATATAGTATTATTATTATTACTCCTCACACTATACAATGTTATGGTCTTTATTTCCACATATATAGTATTATTATTATTACTCCTCACACTATACAATGTTATGATCTTTATTTCCACATATATAGTATTATTATTATTACTCCTCTCACTATACAATGTTATGGTCTTTATTTCCACATATATAGTATTATTATTATTACTCCTCACACTATACAATGTTATGGTCTTTATTTCCAGATATATAGTATTATTATTATTATTATTACTCCTCTCACTATACAATGGTATGGTCTTTATTTCCACATATATAGTATTATTATTATTACTCCTCTCACTTTACAATGTTATGGTCTTTATTTCCACATATATAGTATTATTATTATTACTCCTCACACTATACAATGTTATGGTCTTTATTTCCACATATATAGCATTATTATTATTATTACTCCTATCACTATACAATGTTATGGTCTTTATTTCCACATATATAGTATTATTATTATTACTCCTCTCACTATACAATGTTATGGTCTTTATTTCCACTTATATAGTATTATTATTATTACTCCTCTCACTATACAATGTTATGGTCTTTATTTCCACATATATAGTATTATTATTATTATTACTCCTCACACTATACAATGTTATGGTCTTTATTTCCACATATATAGTATTATTATTATTACTCCTCACACTATACAATGTTATGGTCTTTATTTCCACATATATAGTATTATTATTATTACTCCTCTCACTATACAATGTTATGGTCTTTATTTCCACATATATAGTATTATTATTATTACTCCTCTCACTATACAATGTTATGGTCTTTATTTCCACATATATAGTATTATTATTATTACTCCTCACACTATACAATGTTATGGTCTTTATTTCCACATATATAGTATTATTATTATTACTCCTCACACTATACAATGTTATGGTCTTTATTTCCACATATATAGTATTATTATTATTACTCCTATCACTATACAATGTTATGGTCTTTATTTCCACATATATAGTATTATTATTATTACTCCTATCACTATACAATGTTATGATCTTTATTTCCACATATATAGTATTATTATTATTACTCCTCACACTATACAATGTTATGGTCTTTATTTCCACATATATAGTATTATTATTATTACTCCTATCACTATACAATGTTATGATCTTTATTTCCACATATATAGTATTATTATTATTACTCCTCACACTATACAATGTTATGGTCTTTATTTCCACATATATAGTATTATTATTATTACTCCTCACACTATACAATGTTATGGTCTTTATTTCCACATATATAGTATTATTATTATTACTCCTCACACTATACAATGTTATGGTCTTTATTTCCACATATATAGTATTATTATTATTACTCCTATCACTATACAATGTTATGATCTTTATTTCCACACATATAGTATTATTATTATTACTCCTCACACTATACAATGTTATGGTCTTTATTTCCACATATATAGTATTATTATTATTACTCCTATCACTATACAATGTTATGGTCTTTATTTCCACATATATAGTATTATAATTATTACTCCTCTCCCTATTCAATGTTATGGTCTTTATTTCCACACATATAGTATTATTATTATTACTCCTCTCACTATACAATGTTATGATCTTTATTTCCACATATATAGTATTATTATTATTACACCTATCACTATACAATGTTGTGGTCTTTATTACCACATATATAGTTTTATTATTATTATTACTCCTCACACTATACAATGTTATGGTCTTTATTTCCACATATATAGTATTATTATTACTCCTCACTATACAATGTTATGGTCTTTATTTCCACTTATATAGTATTATTATTATTACTCCTCTCACTATACAATGTTATGATCTTTATTTCCACATATATAGTATTATTATTATTATTACTCCTCACACTATACAATGTTATGATCTTTATTTCCACACATATAGTATTATTATTATTACTCCTCACACTATACAATGTTATGATCTTTAGTTCCACACATATAGTATTATTATTATTACTCCTCACACTATACAATGTTATGGTCTTTATTTCCACATATATAGTATTATTATTATTACTCCTATCACTATACAATGTTATGATCTTTATTTCCACACATATAGTATTATTATTATTACTCCTCACACTATACAATGTTATAGTCTTTATTTCCACATATATAGTATTATTATTATTACTCCTATCACTATACAATGTTATGGTCTTTATTTCCACATATATAGTA